>WWPM01022386.1:0-18949 GCA_023279145.1 Glomeris maerens
CCCCCCCCGAACAATCGAATAATATCATGATACTATTAGTACCAAGAACCAAAAATTTGTTGCAAACATACAGTAATACCATTTAGTAGTCACAGAGTTTGTGCAGTACAAACGCATGACATTAAAAAATCCCCAATCGCACTGAAATCAATGCAATAAACTTGTATTTACGAAACACACAATTATTATTGACTTTGTCTATTGATTTCTGATGGATGTTCACATAAAAATGAAACCATTTGTTAGATAGGAAAAATATAAATATGAAAAATACCTACAAAAATTGTATTTAGCGGTCGGCCGAGTTTTGGCTTTGGCGGGCTTTTGACCCCATGTGACCCACATTATCCTCCCCCCCTTCTCATTTTTTCGGTTACGCCCAGCGGTCACGTGACCTTATTCCAACTTCCGCCAGAGAAAACACTACACAAAATCTACATTTTGTATATGTATACGAAGGAATTCGACATTTTTCCAGTTCCGAGTGAGAAATGAGGGGTGGGCCGTAGAAATCTGCATAGTATAGCCTACTAATATCCAAATGTGATAGCACCTTGGCAACATTGATTTTTCTTCTGTCTGAGTGCACTTTCCCGTGAGAGAAATCCATCATGAAAGCTTCCTTTTGCATAATAACACGTGTGACGTCAGTTTATCGTTTTCAAAGCTAATCGATAAAATGCATGCATATCTACGTATACTTATGCGTGCGATTCAACAGTCAAAAAAATGCAGTTTCTATTAATTTGAGTAATTTATTCAATTTCGAGGAATTTGCAAATGACACTCACAAGTTGTCCTAATTTGGTACAATGAATTTCACCTAAATCAAACAGGAAAAATTCATCCAATTACTAGTTATTTATATATATATATATAAATATGCAATTACTACAAATAAATTATTAGGCTGCCAATTTTTGGGAATATTTCACAAAATAAAAACAATGTTAACCTTTGAAAACCCATTACTACTCAACCCTAACGAAGTACATAATTAAGCTTTCATCTGAATTACTGCACCATGAATTATAAATGCCATATTATTGGCGTTCCCTTTTTAAATAGCATTTCGGTTCGATAAACACTTCAAAATTCTATCTTTCATTATTTATAGATATTTGTTTCATTTTTGCCCGGAATAATATTCATATTGAATTCACGTGACTAGTTGGCGTTAATAACCGTTTCGATCGATATACAGCAACTGCAACTTCCTAAATACCCTGCATAATTTCATTAAGAAGAAAAGAAAAAATACGTGCATACTCCAAACCGGTCGCCATTTTATGCTACGGAATTAATTTGCCAAAAAACACAATTAGCTCAATCTTCGCTGCGCCTCAAACACCATTCATTACTGAATATTTTAACTCCATCTTTCCCATTAAAATTCCACACAGGAGTCTCGAAATATTACGCAATTCCAACGTTAGATCCCCGAAATATAACTGCAATTAACAGCGCGTTTGTTGCACTGCACCACCTAGTGTCGAAAATAAAAATCACGATTATCTGGAAAAGGACCGGAAACAGTGAAATATTTCCCCGTTTTACTTTCACACAGTGGCAATATTTTATTGTGCAATTCTCATTTTCATAATAATCTTCCATTTGTTTACAACGTGTGTGACCTGATCGGTTTTTCCATCCCAACTGCAAAGAAAATGACGCAAACCAGTTTCTAATTTAGGAACTCCCAAATTACTTTTCATCACGCTGGCTAAAACCAAGCCAAAGAGAGGAAAAAACAAACAAGAAACAAACCTCAAAAAAACAGGCACAACCCACCAAGTACAATTCATTGGCATTATTTCCAATCAATCGAAGGTTCGTTATTAATTATAAAAAACTCTCTTTACCAAAAAACACATACAAAAATATTTTTTCACCATTCCTAGTTTACCATTTTTTGTGACGTTTATTTTTTCTATTCCTGACATAGATAAGAAGCTGAAAAGAAATAGAAACTGCTTATAAACAACGTTTATTTTCGGGTTTTAAACTGCGAGTCTGTATTAACACACAGACCACGATTATTTTAAGAACAAACAAACGTTTATTTCTCCAGTCTATCAATATTTACTGACATACCCATAGAAAAAACATTCTTCAAATTTAAAATAACCATAGCGTACACCTGAAATTGTTTATGTACATATGCCCATGCCCAATAACTCTCCCACTTTATACACTGAACAGACAAAAATTCCTTTTCAACAATAATATATAATATGCTCAATATTTTCCAGGTAAGCTACACAAAAACACAAATTACTTATGTAATCTTGGCAATATAGTATTCTATATTGCATTGTAAGTGCTCATTCAATTCTTACATTTCACAATTTCTTATACAACAATTGCAAATTTGAAGACCACATATTTTTGTTCACTTTCAATATTATTCGTTGTTGAATAACACAGTGAAGTGAAGGCATTACTACATACAGTCCATGTGTACTATGGAATTTGCAAATATTGAGGTGCAAATCAAAGTACATACACAACAGGTCTTGCATTTTCAGGAACAATAAGCAACCAACATTGCCAAGGTGACTTTTTCAACAACAAAAACCATTCAGGAGGACCTGTCAGAAGGAGTTGAAAAAGAAAAGAGAGAGAGAGAAAGAATAAGGGTATGAAGGAAGAAAAGGGGGGGGGGGGATTCTGCACACAATTCACACACACAACGGTCTTTGGCGTCAAAGAAATAAACAAAAAAAATGGGAAAGAAACAAAAATAATCTTATCCCAGTGCTGACCCGGATTCCCTGAATGCAATTATACACATGCACAAAGTAGTACTATATAACATTGCCTTCTCTGCAACACAGGTGCAACATTTTCCTAATTCATTCACCGCTGTCCTACATATTATCCACAAATCCGATATGTTACGTCATTCGCGATCGAAAGTATACACACGTAATCACCACAGATCTAATCTTTGTCTTATCTGAACGGACCAAGCATTCGTTATCGAAATCAATGAAAAACGTTGGTGCAAAACCTCGTTGTAAACGTACCGTCAACGCACCATTCTTTTATGGACAACAGCTTTGTAAAAGAACAGCGCATCAACAGTCGCATTTGTACAAACTAATGCACCGATCTTTTGAACTTCCTTTTAAAAACCTGTCTATCCAAACCAAATTATACCCAAAACGGTGAAAACGAATAGTATTAAAAACATCACTGTATGCTCCCATTTATTTCAGTTTTCACAAATAAAGAGTGCGTGAAAAGCTTCATTTGCACAAACTCCTGCATCATTCTTTTGTGGACAAAGATACAATTTTTATCACAGTCAATCCCAGCAAACATTCATATAATAGCGTACAATAACACGCTTTTCCAAAAGACTATCCTGTTGAAATTTACAAAGAATTGCTCTATTAATGAGCACAATGATGCTTCATTTTTTCCCTTAGAAAAATGTTAAAAGCTGAAGAACACGTTTTACCACATAGCTAACGACGTTATCAAAAAGAAATAACGAGAACAAAATTTATACTACCCATGCCAAAAAAATGTCAACCCTATAAACCCAACATCATTTCCTACAAAAACTATTCGGCAAACAAAAACAGGAACGGCAAATTTATGAACTTCTTTCTAAGATGCCGTCATTTCATCGATGTTATTTACTCAGCAAAAAGAATTTATCTTAATATTCATTGAATCCTTAGGACAGCCAAAAACTAAAATTAAAACAATAAATGGGGTACTTTAGCCTAGTATTAAAAAAAGATGAAAAGTTGATTAAAAAAAGTTCCCACGCTAATTTATCGATTAGCTAAACATCATTTTTGACTGCACAAAACACATTTCTACAACATAATAGACGAGGAAAATCGATGAACCCCACAAGAATTTCCTATTCACACGGAAAAGTCCACAAAAAATGAATCAGCAGTTGCAAAAATTCCAAGTTAATTACGAACTGCTTCATTAATATCCTTGAGAATTACAGCAGCTTACATCATTATGTACTATGGAAAAAATAACATGTCCCTGAATACCCTAACATTTCCATCCCGTGTTCATGGCGTTTTTTAGTTAAAATAATGACACAATTAAGTTAATTACTTATTTATTCACAGTTTATAACTAATCATTATTAAGAACCGCATTTTTCCCCCTCACTGAACATAGTAATGGAATCAAAATCAAATGACTGGAATTGATTATTAAAAATCTACATAAACGCATGTATCTATGGCAACTGCTTTTACTACACTAAACCAGTTTTAAAACGAAAAGCAACTCGAAATGAAATCTACTATAATTTTTGAAATAGTTTTAAATTATACACGCTTAAAACAACAAATTGCATGCACTGAAAAACAGCAACCGTAATTAAATCATGCGTGCTTTAAAACGGTTATCTATAGTTCTGAATTTGGCAAATAATGTCATATAGAGTTTTAGGTGAACGATCAGCTAGGACATCATATCAAAATTATCCTTCTTTCATATTTAAATATAAATATAAGTGGCTATTTTGAGGCTGCAAGCCAAAGCCAAAAACCTGACACAAAATCAACATTTATTCAGGTCGTCTTTTCAACTAGATTTCTTCAAACTTGCCAATCACAATATCACGAAAAATCTGACGTATTCATCTCGTCATAAACAGGCAAATTTTATTACCCAAAAATTGCAAATTTCACCCTGAAAACCTCGTTGATTAAGCTGGCAATTTTGCTCATTTTCACGTATAAATTGATAGAATATATTGTCAAAATCGTCCCAGAACCAAATTTTCAGCTTCCTAAGAGGCCAATCGTTGCAATACATACTTTTATAGTTTTCTGGAATTTAGTAACAGGAAGGAGAGGAAATTTGCATTTGCATAGAGTTGTTGTCAACGTTAAAGGGAAAATGCGCAAATGGAACCATCGTAACTCGAACTCTACCTGCTATAATACAGTACTTACTGTATCTCGAATGCTATCGACCAGGGTTCAAATATCACTGGATACGACGAAAAACGTCAACCAAAACATACCACCATCGCCTTTTATATACTAATCTCCCAGTTTTCTGCTTATTTTTGGCCTAGACTACCGATTTCTGGTGCGCTTGAAGGAAAGCGACGGTCAGAGAATAAAAACAAGGCAAGAAATGACATACCGTGAGTTCGGCAATTCTGTAGTCTCGATGTGTAGCAGCACGAATAACACCAGACCTCCAATCCCATTCGGAAATCTTGGATAATTTGAGCTTGGTTGGGCCAGGAACGCTGCTGCTCACCACAAGAAACCTTTTTCCCACTATTTCGTCTCGTTCACGATATTTCAGAGCCATTGCACTCATCTCGTATCCATAATGGACGATTTGGCGCGGTTTTATTTCGCCGATTTTGCACACTTTTCCCACTGTACACTCTGTGTTCCGTCGCTGATGCACTCCTCTCTCTCGCCGTGCCGTTCTAAAGCGCACGGATACACGCCCATATTGGCGCGCCAAAAATACCGCCGACTCACACCCGTTCCAACGATTAAATCCTTGCGCGACCTTTTCACCAGGCCGACAAAGTAGCACCAAGTCCCGCCTACCAACGCAGTGCCACGCCTCTGCCCGCATATATTTAGCCCGCCTACCATAGCCACGCCTCCAACACTACTGATGTTGCCAATATCACTTCATTCCCCCTTACTTGTATCGAATGCGAAAAACGTAATCCTTTTCAGCCACAACAGCGCAGTTTTCACTATTCAAGATTAAATCTATAGGCAAAAAATCACAAAATCTGTGCCAAATGTAATGCAGGAATTTCCAATTGCGGTAAAATTCTCTACAGTTTCCAAAAGTAGGCTTACTGCAAGATAAGAAATGTACAGTACCAGTACGTATACTACGTTTAGGAAACGAATTTAACCAGGGAGCTGGCAACACCGCGTAAACGGGATTTTCCCCTATCAAGTTGATATAGATAGAAAACTGAACAGCGTGAATTACTTGCCATCGCAGGTTTTTAACCAAGGTTTCACGTGTCAATCGTAATTGACACTCCTCGTAGTTCCATTTTCGGTTATATACTTTGTGGATTTAACTTGGATTTCTGCAAGAAATGGTTTCAGCTCTCATCGCAAAGCTCATAAAGTAAGTTACAAAAAACACGTTCCAAAAAATTCAAAATACGACGCATTACAACGGTGAAGGGTTAAATAAACTGTAAATACAGTAATTTTAATCCTTTCTTTGCATATACAAGACACGCTCCATTGTACCAAATGATAGGCAAAAAAATGTGGGAATAAAATGTCTGCCTTGCCAAGCGAATGAAAATACTTATCACTCACACAACTTTCACTTTGTTATCCCTTTCATTTTATCTTTTTTTTCTGACAACATGAAAAATGTGAAGCTCGTTTTTATACACCTAACGCATCGTTGGATCACAGTTGGAGAGCTGTTGAATCCGTTAAAATAATCAGGGAATTCATTCAGCAAAACACACCCGTTAAAATTTAACTTGTGCAAGTTTCTTGCACCAAAATACGCTACTTGCAACATTTCTATGCGAGTTCACTGCAGCAAATTGCTACAAGTATATTGCAACGCAAGGAAATTTAAAAACCTATTAAAAAATACCCATGTAATTTCTAAAAAAAAAACGTTCTTTCCACAATCGATTTCATGCAACTCCAATATCAGGAAAAGTACTAACAACCTCTTGTGTCCTTTGTCATTTTGAAAATTATACTACTCATTATTGTTTAATCTTAAGAGGAAGTTGACAGCTGACTGCAAAAAATAAAGTGACGTGTATATGGTATAATCATAAAAGTAATGATGCCACACTTGGTAAGTTTCGTAATTTTTAAATTCATGGAACAAAGACAGTAATTACTCGCATTTATATTACAATTTATATTGCAGCAGTAAGTTTTAATACACATCGTCAACCATATTGCCGCAGTCAAAACTTTATATTTGTGCCATGCACACAATGAAAATGAATGTGCTGAACAACTTGGATAAACAGATTTTTACTTAAAAAGTTGTATAAAGTTATAGATTTCATGCCTTAGACATTTCGAATAAGTTTCAGTGCCAATAAAAAATGTAATCTGCGTTTATACTATAGATGTGTATGCCTAGCAAAACAATGGCGACCAGTTGCAACAAGCAGCGCCCCTGTTGGATGACGCGTCAACTAGTGCCTTTAATATACTGTATACAAAACTAAAACGTTCACAACACTGCACGTGCGGCATTTGTGTCACCGCATAACAGTTTATAGGTTCGACGTCCTTTTATAAAACAAGCCTAAAAACGGACACAAAAAGGGGCGAAAGAAACATGTTGCGTCACGTGACGTCACCAGCGAGCTATTGACCTTAAGCCTAATGAGGAAACTCAAACATTAGGCCTATCACGATTGCGTGGGATGTGGGCAAGAAAGGACAAGAGACAGACAACGACCACCACAACAGTGATTGATGATGGTACCCTTTTCTCTCCCAAATGAAATATCGTCCCCATATACCTGAAATTGATGTGGTGATCGATGATGGCCCTTATTCCTTCTAGGAATAAATACTACGTAAACTCGCCCTCCTTTATAAACACGTACAACACACTGACATCCAACATAATTATTCAATAAAATGCCCACATACATCCATACTGAATTCACACGTGTAACTGCATTTTTTCAAACTAGGGAGTTTTACATTAATGTTGTCGCAAATTTTCACTGGATTTCTCTTAAATCTGGGCGTTAGTGAGCCTAATATGGCTTCCTTCATCGTGTTTCCATCTATTATATGTACAATTACCAAACAAATAACCGCTTTCACATGTTTGTGACCCAAATTCAAAGAGCTTCGTTCTACTTTTAGGCCTTTCAAAAATAAAGCTGGCGAGTATTTGAAATGTGCAAAATGCGCATTACATTGAATTGAATATTGCAATCTCTTGTTACTACTGAATTTCTATATTTTGCAGAAGTAAATGCATAGAAAACAAACGCGTGTAAAAAGGTTTGAACGATTTAATAGCAGGGAAAGTAAGCTGGATACTATTTAATTTTCCAAGATGGCCGGCGTTCCTTGAAATGTAGAAATTTGTTGTCAATTCGTCTTACTTGGTTTTTAAATGGGGCAAGGCCGAGTAAAATTTAGTTATGTGTTAAAATTGGACCAATGTTTCGTTGTTTGCAAGGACAATACGGAATTACAAGTGGCTACCTTGCATTTCACCTGTTGCATGAGCCACAAATATTTTTCTTTGGTCACGGCATTAAAATATGACAATTGATACTATTGAAGTTGTGTTTATCTAATTTATCTAAAAGGGTGAGCACAAGATTAATGAAAATCGGATGCTCAATTGTTCCCAATACTGAAAACTAATGCACAATTTTGCTGCGAATATGGCAAGTAAAAAGTATATTAGAACGTTTTAATTTTCCAATTATAGAAATATTTGAAGGTAATACTATACAATATTATTGTGTGCGCTTCCACATTTAAGAGTACATTGACTTGTATCTAATTTTTGAAGCTTTTTATAGCTGCCATTTGTTATTATTTCTTCACAGGATATTCAAAATCGGATTTCAATGTAAACACGATACTATGAAACTTGAACCCTTTTCGGCATAACTTTTTTTTGAATCAATATATTGAAAACATCTTTTGCATATGGATGCATTTATGGCTACAGATTGCAAAAAAATTCACTGCTTTTCTCATCATTTACTGCAAGAAAGTGAAAAGAAAGTCCTCTTCCGTCTTATTTTTTGGAACTAGTATACTAGGAAAAAATGTTTGACATTACAAGCAATAATTCTTCCGGTTGTGTACATTACAGGAAAAGCAAAAGAAAGACCAGTGTGCGATTTTTCTATTCCAGCTCTGCGTTCACTCGTACTTTCACTCTAGTATTTTGGTTTAGTGTATAGCTTTTTTTTATTTAATATGGTACTGGCTTCACGGTTCCACCAATTTCTCTTCGCGAGAAGCAATTTTGGCTTTTGGCCCAGTGAACAAGGGGAGTGGTTTGGCATGTACATGCATGGAAAGGCAGCAGCCATTTTGTGCGACATGTTGAACCGATAGGACATAAGCATCTACTTCTTGCTTGGCTTAACTCAACCAAAACTTAATGTTTTAGGTTTTAGAAGTACAGTAGTCGGCGTTTATGATGTAATGGTGCAAGTTAGAATAATATGACAAGTTTAGGGTTGAAAGTGACTCCAGCAAACTTAGCCCTCTTGTCGCTTTTTGTCAGTTCTGCCTGCCCAGTCATGGCCCGTCTTTTATTTATCATTTTCAGAACTGTGTTTGGAACACTTTACCCTGCATATGCATCTTACAAGGCTGTCAAGACCAAAAACGTCCGAGAATATGTAAGTTTCAAGTGTCAAAATCAATCAAAATGCAACTCGGATCCGAGAAACCAAAATTATATACTAAAGTCCATTTTTTTAATTCGCCTTTCTAATACACAAAATTTCAACCTTGAAGTTACATATACATTTACTATATGTATGAATAAGATTATATAATTTTCGCATTTCAGATTAGTAAATTATTTAATCAAAATTATCAATTGTTCTCATTAATGTTTAGAATTTCAGTAGTATCTATGAATTCAAAATGTGTATTGCTTGGCTTATATACGTATATTTCTTTCATAGCCATATTTGGTATTTTGTGCAAATTCGAACATTTATTGCTATATGATACTGTATATTACCCATGAACACATTTGGAAAGGATTGCTGACATGACAGTAGAAAAATTGCACGCAGCAAAGCTTGGCCAAACAAACGAATCTACAAATAAAACTCCTGCCTCACCATGTCACGTGATTCAGTAAATAGCCTGGCTTTTGAAAACTTGCCAAATATATACATATGTATTTACCCTATTATATATTAAACACAATAGAGGAAGTTGATTTAATAATTGTAACGATTAGCAATTTCAATGGCCAAGTTCAACTAACGATAAATATATGCATGCACGTTTTATGTCATTGTCCTATTCATTTTTATGTCAACTTGCCAATCAAAACACCAAACGCATAATGGCGGCCCATTAGATAAGATGGTGCTCGCCTCGAAATAACATCTTCCTCCTTAATTTATGCTTTTTTTATAATTTCAAGGTGAAATGGATGATGTACTGGATTGTGTTTGCTTTCTTGACTTGCATCGAGGATATTACGGATGTAGTGCTCGTGTTTTGGTAATTTTTTTAATTCTATAATGTCTAAAGAATAAAAGATTTTTCTTGTATCTCATCAAATGTAATTTTTCACAGGTTGCCCTTTTACTACGAATTGAAGATTATCCTAATGATCTGGCTTCTTTCACCTACTGCAAATGGTTCCAGTATTTTGTACAGGAAATTTGTTCATCCGCAACTTATGATGCGAGAAAACGTATGTGGGAAACATTCAAATCGAAATATTGCTTTTGAAAATTTACAATTTCATTCAAATCCCACATGCTTTTGAGGAAGTATTCAACTTCTGAAGTGCAGTTGCTCATGAGGACACTCTAAAATGCCACAATGCTTTAATACTAGATTTAGTGATGACGCGTGGAAATTTGTTATGCATGCTTCCTTTCTAAACAGCAAATAGATGAATACATCGAAAGGGCCAGAGCAGATGGATACAACACAATGGCTGACCTGATCGCTACTGGAGGACGCCTGGTCACTCGGGCTGTGCAAGAAGCCGCAATACCATTTGTCAACAGATTTGTCCAAGAAGCTGCTGTAAACACAATGGATGCAATCTTTTTTCTTATTGGTAAAATATCTAAATTGTGTGGCATTTGTCTCAGGTTGGTGGCAGATTCAACATGACAAGGAGCTACAGCACGAACGACATCAATGTCCACGATGGTCCTACTAGGGAATATTACAGGCCCATTACCAATGTTGACGAAGGTAAACATTCAACCCATGCAAAATTCAATGTATCCAAGAAAATTCAAATTACATTGCTCCATATGCTTCAAAAGGTGTCGAGATTATGGACCTCGATTCGGACACTGATGACTTCTCGTTAGGCAGCACAGCTAGGCAATTAAAATTTCCCAAATCTAAAAAAACGTATGTACTTACAAATTATAACGTGAAATATATGAAACATTTGGTTTTCGTTAAGCGGGGCGCGTAAAGATGATCTCAGCTCTGGATACAGTGGTTCTGAAGCAATAAATTGCGCTCAACCCGAGCCCTCAACTTCAAACCGTAATGCGGAAGTCACTGGGAGCAAAAGTGGAAGAAAGAGTCCTGGCAGGGCAAAAACTAAAGCAGTCAACTTTGAAGTAGGTACAAAGAATTATGTCACACCTCATGCAAAAAATTGCAAACATTATATTTACAGCAGCCTGGGTCATCTCAATATGCTACTCTTCCACGCACTACCAAGAGAAGCACAAAAAAGAAAGCCACAAATGACAAGTGAAGCGGACATTTTGAAGAAAAAAAAGCACTGGAATGTGATACGTTTAAGACCGACTGAAATACAAACCATATCTGTAATTGCAGTCAGACAAAATATTTAAATATTTGAACATTTTTATGTTGTGTTCTGTAAAACTGAACATGTTAATACTAGTTACTCATTTAACTTGTTTATTAACTTCCACAATCTTTTAAATACTATTAAATTGACACTGATTGTGTCTTCCACGTTAAATTTTGTATTTCAGTTCCAAAAATTTTGTTCGCTCAATTTGATTGTGATCAGTACTGGATTATATTCACATTCCAGTACTAGCATTAAAGGGTTGTAGCATGTGAAGTCGGGAGGAAGAAAGAATGGATTGCAATTTGCTTTACAATGTTATCTTGGGTTTATTTTACTTTGCGTAGCTTTAGTTTTTATAAGTTGCGTACAATGTAATTTGCGTACCACTGAAGTTTGGTTGGGTTTTTATTGGAGTATTATTTTCAGTTTCTTTAGACGGGGTTTTGTTACAATGTACGTGTATGTACTTCATACATGCAACATTCATTAAAAACCGTCGCATATGCCTCACGACATCATCCCTTACAACTCCACTTTCATATCACTGAAAAACTCTTCCTGAATATCCAAATAGGATTTTAAAACTTCCTTTGCTGATGGCCGGTTTGTAGGATCAACCGATTTACATCTGGAGTGAATATAGAAGAGATGGAACGCGAGAACGTCCGAAGACCACGCATCGTGCAATAAATATTCACAAACTTCGGGAATTTTCCATATATCGGTCTTTTCATCGTAACCTGGCATTTGAGCATTAACAAACGGTTTATCACCATAGGGCCACAACTGTTCAGGGGCTACAAAGTCACCGGTTAACCTGCGATGGCCGCATTTCACTTTGGTTTCGGTGACTTCGGGCAGTGCATCCAAGTCGTTTACGACTAACCGAAAACTATCCGTGACCAGATATTGCTGTAATGTTTTGTCCAGGTTGTTGGTATCGCACATTACTCTAGTTCCCAAAGGGCTTTCGTGAAAGTAACTCAAAATGGCCACGTAATCCACACACAATTGAAACCTCATTTCGAGGGATTTGAACATGGATATTGCATTTGCGGCATTTCCCGGCTCGTGAAATTCAGTAACTATTGCCAGAGGCTGTGTACAGAAACCCACTAACTGCACTAACCTTTCGTGAGGACCCAAAGATTTTAGCATTTCCAGTCCGTGATTAAAATCCTGTCTGTGTTCCTCCACTTGAAGAACACTCAGTGCCACATTATAGCCTCTCCATTTCGCCAAATAAACCTAGAATTTCATAAACAACTATTATGAGCAATACACTCCAAAGAATTGATGAATCAAAATATCCTGTACAATTTCAGAGTGTCTATTGAATTCAATAAATATGATTCTGTGGCTTTCCCAGAATTCCTTAATTTGTCCAGGACTTGGACAATTTTCCTTATTTTTCAATATACACGAGGAAAAAGGCAAATCAATTATACTGTATAAGGAAATGGTCGGTTGAATTTTGCATAAAATATTCAAAAATGCTATTTCATGTTCGCAAATCCTAGGAAAATTCATATCATTTGCAAAATAATTTTAATAGATTTCGTACACATTTCACCATTTTCTAATTCAACTGTTCAAAAATTACATTTTGAAGCCAATTTCCTCTGCAGTTAATCGACATCGAAGGACTTGCAATACGGCGATAAAAAAATTACGCCTATTTTTTACACGACGAAAAGTGGCAATTCAAGTAGGCGCCCAATGACGTCATAACCTACTCAAAACCTCGTACGCAACACAAATGCTACAGACAAGTTGTGACGTCACAGCCTCATATTGCCATGCACACGCAGCCGCGTACATTTCCTTCGTTTAGAAATCCCACGCTACAAAATTCACGTATTTGTCCCCACACATCTACAAATAACTCCAACAACTACGCAAAAAAGGAAGATTGTTGCGAGATTTGTTACCTTTTTCACGGCTCCTTGGCCGATTATTTCTCCGGCAATGACGTGCTGTTCGATTTCATCGCAGTCGAGCAAATGGTGCCAAAAATCCATGCCAGCCAATTTAAACCCTCTTGTCCTCCACTTCTCTGATGCAATCTCAGGTGCACTTTGAACTTTTGGACCGCTTAAATCGCCATTTGGACCGTTTACATCACAGAAAACGTGTGCGAAATGTCGCAACGTGATTACCAACATGACCGCCATTACCGTTACACCCGATACCCCATACAGATATTTTACACATATTACTGCTAGGGGTGATTTGTAAATTACGTTACGAAATTAACGACCATGACACGTGAACTCATGTAATGCGGCCGTATAATTCAAATTTTTAACTACTGTTTTCGAGTATGCAAGAACTATTTCTTGATTATAACATTTTGTGTCTCTATAATTATTCTTCTTCATAATATTACAAAGTAGAAAACTTATAAGATTTAGTATCGATACAAATTGCTATATAACAACCAATTTGGCGAAAGTCATTAATGCAGTTCAATGGATACGAATAGTTTCCAAATTTTCCATTTTATTGTTGCCATGTGTATTAAACTGGTTCTGAAAAGTTGACACTATCTTGACTTTATACTGTAATCATTACTATATCCCGATAATTCTTTCCTGAGAATTACAACGATTTTACCGTATTTTGGCTAATGATATCAAATTTATTAACACTAATTCATATGTTCTAATTTCATACTAAATACGGTATATGAATTCCAGTCATCTCCATCGATCATTCGAATACAACATTGAAATAGCACTTTCATTTTGAGGGTTCAGTCCTCTTCTTTGGCTTCACCACAAAGTACAGTATGATAAGACCAATACCAGCATATGTTGCCATTCCAACCTGAAATAAAATTAAACAAATTGCAATTTCATTACAAATTCTGTTGAAGATTTAGGCCTAATTTAGGTTGCAATTTACGCTTACATTGGCTCTTCCTCTGTTTGTCGTCGAATTGAAATATTTCGCCAATCCTTTCAAATTTGCTTCTGCACTCGAATCTCCTGCCATGATCTCACAATTTCACTTGGGTTTGCAGCGTTTCTAAAACGAAAATGCAAATTGAGAACGCGATGTATGAACTATGGAAATTCAACTAATCAAAGACAATCCAAAAATTAACTGAGCAAGATCGACCAAATCATAATCTAAAACCTTACACACTGTTATAAAGCATAATAAAAGTTGCTCAGTAGCTTCTTCATTAACAAGAGGAAAGAAATTTAGACTTACCAAAATCCCACACCGAAGGAAGTGTACGGAATGAAAAATAACCGGTATCGAAATTATCGATGCATTCGATTTACTTGGCGGATAGTGCAGTGAAGCTCCGCCTTATTTCTTCCGGCATACAGGTGAGGAGGCGTGGCTAGCTTCGAGTAGCGATCGCTAAATAACTATAGACCCTCGCGGAGGAGTGGCCTAGCTGCATTCAAAATTACAGACCGATTATATGGGAATAGTTTTTTTTTTTAATTTTTATTATTTTTTTGAAATTGGGAAAAAATAATTTTAAACAGATTATGGCGTAAAGTTTAGGTTCATTGGGGAATAACTTGATAAAATTAATTCTCCCTGTAATGTGCGGGCCATTCCGCCAGGAAGAATGGCATTTTCTGGCTGGAAATTGAAATAAAATTACATAAAAATTATTTTGGACACCATATTGAAAGCTTTGCATCACTTGTCATTCAGAAACTAACCTGTATTGCTGCATCTGGAATAGTTCTAAGATGAGCAATTTGCCTCAGGATAGCATTGCCTTCTTCTCTTGTCTACATTTCAAATGCAACTCACAATTACTAAAATTGAGATTAAAATATGCACCAAATTTACACATCAAGTAATTCTAACCTCCTTATATTCGGTGCACTTTTGTGCATTATCATAAGCTTCATCCAAACTTCTGCATTTAAGGTAGTAATCGGCTAAATATTTGTAAGCGTAGCACAGGTCATCACGATCTGTAACCTAAAATAAGAGCCCAAATAATTACAAATCACAAATTTCTATGACTTACAAGTTACATAATTATTTATTGCAGCACTTACACCTTGTTCTTCAGCTTCAGAAATATATTCGCCATAAGCAGCCGCAGCTTGTTTTTCTTGCGATGATCTTGCATACAGCCTATAAATGAATTGCATGAAATCATTGAATTTACGCAAGTTTATATGAAATAAATAAAAATAAACAATACAAATCAAGATTTCCAGTCATCTTTTCACAAATAATATTCAACAACTTAACAACGAAGTAGGTATTATTAAACCTCAATTTCATTTCCTGCAAAGTTTGAAATTCTGAGCAAACTTACTTTGCCAATTTTACTAATGCCATCCCCTCCACGTCCCCAACTATATGAGCTTTCCAAAAGCATCTTTTAGCCTCATTCAACTTATCCAACTTCTCGTAAGATTCTCCCAAAGCAACAAGCATTCGTGAATCATTTGGCCTAAGTGAAACAAAAAAAAACATTTTATGCAATCAAAACTCCCCATATGAAACTTGATTATTACCTCAATTGCTGTGCTTGCCTGTAATAATACAAGCAATAATAGTGCATCTTCAGCAATTCGTAAGTCTGGCCAAGTCCGTACCATGCTCTATAGTCTCTTCGATTCACCTCTGCAAATTATTTGTGGCTATCAGTTGAAAAACAAAGACAACTATTTGAAATAAAAACACAACTATAACCAATAGCTTGTCTGTACGACTGAATAGCAGCAGATGTGTTCTTCATTTCCATGTACTCGTGACCCATCAGTGTCCATGCCGACAAGTAATTTGGATTCAATTTCAGAGCACGCTGAAAGTAAAGCACTGCTCTTTCATGCTGGGAACGTAAGCTGTAATAATTCCCTGTCAAATTACAATTATTATTAAGTGCATGAGCAATAATAACATTAGTTTTTAGAATGTTTTTAAATTAAACATTACCTACGACGCAGCAAGTCTCAACACAGTATTTATCAATGTCACATAAATGATGCGCTAAGTAACTCAATTCCACTCTTAATTCCTATGCGGGAAAACAGTAAGTGCACAATGATTAATCAAGAAAAACAAGTACTTTCTTGTTAATAAAAAGATTGAAAATGCGAAATAACCTTCACATAGAGAAGGTTTGAGTATGTATCCATATTGTCCAATCTGAATGGATCAATCCTCCTCAAATTTTGGAATGTGCAAACTGCTTTATCTACATCTGTGTCAAAATTCCAAATTATCTTCACAAATTAGAAAAATGAAAACCAACACTAGGCTACAGCAATTAATATAAAATCAACAATTATTTCATTCTTGAACGGAACAATGATGAGGAAACGCTACTGTATTTTGAAACAATTATTTCAGTGTCATTAAATTATTATGTCATAACAAATAAAACTTTTGATAGGTGGATAAAGTGGATATAAATGATGTGTTGGTTTACTTCTCATGTTGTGATACGAAATGGCGATTTGCGCTGTAATGTATGTGCTGTTACTGAAACCGCAATCCCGCAACCGATTGTAAAGGTCCAGCGCTTCATCATTCAACTGCAATTCAAGGTACGCTTGCGCAAGGAAAAAATGTTTCACCCAAACATCTGGAAGCTCCAGTGAATTCAGCTGTAAAGTATAACGATACATTTTTCAGTTTGTTTAGTTTCATTTCTTTTCGAGGATATTACCTTATCTTTATCCGGAATAAGAACTGCAAGTTCAAGCCACGCGCCCCAGTGAAAGGGTTCGGCTTGAATAGCCTCCAGAAAAATATCAACTGCCATTTTCTTCAGATCTAATTTCTTCAGTACAACCCCATACAAGTAAAGGGAATAACCATCCAATTTGTTATGCAGGTGATCTTTCTGTAAATCGGACCGAAGAGATTTCAACGCTTGATTGCGGCCTGTATCCACAGTTGGAACTGCAACAATCAAAACATTTAGAAAATGTTAGTAGGAATTGCTCAAATAAATCTTTATTGTACAAGAAATATTACCGTGTGATTCAGCCATGTCATCATTTCTTTTCTTTTCTCCAGACATATACCTGGAATACAGGTGCAAAAATTTGGCTTTTTCACTTTGACAGCCTTCTGTGAAAAAAGCAGCTCTATCGTATTCACGAAGATCAAAATAGCTTTTTGCCAAAGCATATTTGTCGAACTCGTTCATAAATTGCTGAAAAGATAAAACCACATAAGAAATTAAGGTAAATGCAAAAGAACGAATTAAGTAGCAATGTATGCCCCGAGTGCCTATACCGGGCTTTCCGCAGATTGCGCCGATTTAAACTCTTCCCAAGTAGCACCAACATCGCCCAAAGCATATGACAGTTCCGATACCCTGAAATTTCGAACATGTACGTTAATATATTTCAAAGTATACATGAATATGATTAAGCAGAGTTCTCAATGCTTACCATTTCACGCTGTAAAGCAATCCCCGCTGAGAACACTCTGCATTTGCCCGGATTAGATCGCATTTCACTTGTTTCAAATTCAGACTCAAAGGGGCCGCCATTTTTAGTGTCAATTCCTGCCGTCCGAGGGCCAGAACCTCTGTCGTCTAGACCCGGATCCGGAAATTATGTAGATCCGCATCATGGGAGTTCTTCACGCATCAAAAATCCGAGCAAAAACTAATCAATCGAAAATGTTTGCTAATTATGCCAACTAAAGTAGTATATAAAAATATTAAGAGCTGAATATTCGTTACGTCGAATGGATCCTTTGTCAAATCAGTTTTCATTTCGACTCTGAATCAACCAATAAAGGCCGCGCATTACGTCACAAATGTGTTAGGCCTATGTGAGGTTAACGGCTTACCTCATTGGGTTAGCCGAATAAACATACAGCCCTGGGGGCGGATTTAAAAATGTCTCGTCCCATACTCGCTTCCTAGCTTTGCCGGCGACCTTTGCTTCATTATCCCGCTATCAGCTCTTGCCATCAGCAATTTTGGAGTATTTATTTCCATATTGTGTACATTGCTTCATATAGACTGAGGTACCACTAAGTCTCCATTATGGCATCAGTGTTTGAAGATTGCCCTGAAGCGGCCCCCATCGAAATATTTGCTCTGTCTGCGGCTTTTGTTAACGATACGCACCCGAAAAAAGTCAACCTTGGAATAGGAGGTATTTTGAAAATTAAAATTGTCACGATCGTATTCAATCACGATTGTTTCTAGCCGAAGACAATATACATATCAAGGTCGTTGAGAATTTCCATGAATTTAGTTTCATTTATCATTAGTGCATGGCTCATTTTATTTTATTTTAAACTTTGCAATTTATACTGTACTTTTATTGTACCAGCAAATACATTCTCAAATAAAAAGTAAAAAAACAAAAGGATAAGCTTCAAATTAATCTGCGAATGCTAAACGTTATTATAACTTATAAATAATCCCAGAATTCTTTGAAAAAAATATAGTAATAAAATAATTGTAAACATTTGCATA
>WWPM01022388.1:0-10610 GCA_023279145.1 Glomeris maerens
CTGGTATTCGTAAAAATCTGTATAATTCAAGCCTTGGGCGTTGGTTTCAACAAAACTAGACACTCGTGTGCTGCCATATTGCAAAAACAGCCATATACAGGGTGTCTCGAGATACAAAAAAAACTTTAAAAAAGGTCATTATTACTAAACCGCTGATAGTTTGAAAAAAGCAGTGTTGACTTCTATCTAGAAAGTTGATTTGGCGAATCCGAAGTTCAAGGTTATTCGTTTTCTATCTCAAAAACGGGTATAAAGATATAAAGACCAACAATGTCTATTGCAATGTTGTATGCCATCATCAAATTAGTACAAAAAGCAACATTTGAACTCGCTGACAATAATAATGTGTAAGGAAATGAAACTACGTACTAAATGAAATCGGCAAAAAATGTCATACACATACAAGGTTTTTTTTACAAAATGACAAACCTTTGTGAAGCTTATGAATGCAACATTAAAGGCATATAGGAAGAGAAATAAATTCGTTAGATTGGTTAATAAATCGTAGACTATTATGCACAATATGTCAGTATACATGAAATTGAAGCAAACTTTGCCTATACCACATTTTTATTTTTGAATGTTGCAAAGAAACTTTAACTTCGTTATTCGTTCACCATCGATTTCGGTCATTGCATTTCGCCTCGCTTTTTTATCATGGGTTGAATACATTTGAAAGAAAATGAATGAGAAATCGAAAGCCACTAGTAACAAGAGACGTATATATACGAATTTTGCAACAACAAGCAACATGAACTCAGCGGTACGATCATGTAAAGTCGCAAAGCTAGTATTCACGTCAAATTACTTCTGGCAATGAAATGAATGGCTGGAAAATTTCTGACAGCTGACGACAGAGAAGAGACTTTCTTATCATGCTTTTACACTTTTACTTCTCTCCATCCAATCACGGAGCCGTTTGTTGGCGCAAAGTTTGCAAAAGAAAAGCATAAAGTACACTGTATACATGTGCGAATAACTAAAAGCAAAAGCAATTGGCTCGCACGTGCCAACCAAAATGAACTTTCTTTGCAAGATTTTTTCCCCCTCTTTCTTTTCCCATTCTCCTTCTTATATTGTCTCTCATTCACGTCAATGTCTGTCTAGCTCGACCCAACAAACAACTAAAACTCGGACCAGAACTTGGCGAAAGGGAGAAGCAGCAGCGCCTTTGGCCTTTTCTTATACGAATTTCAATCGGCCGAAAACAGTTTCTTTTTTCTTGCATTCACAATCTTGATTTCGCCAAATCATTGCTCATGTGTACGCAAAACAGGGTGGATTTTTGCGCACCTGTCGCCCCCGCAAACACACCGTGAAATTACTGGCCCATCAATGTAGGAACTTGACAAAGAACTTTCATTCAATTCGTTTTCATTCTCGTCTGCATTCGTCTTTGAGGCGACAACAATAAATCGCATACTTCAAATTCCTTAAATACTTTCATTGAATTCGTATACAGTAGGATATCGCCTCGAATAAGAACTTTTCATGTGAAATTCACTGGGCCTATACTATATGATTTTCGTATTCAATATCTTTGTAGTTAAACTGGCTGGTTATGGTTTAATATCGCAAATTTTATCACAAATACGCAGCATTGATCATTTTAAATAATAGAGCACAAGAACGCCATTATGGTTTGAAATTGCATTTTTAATAATGTAAACCCTAATATGACAAACAGGCAATAGTGTTTAGCCAATAAATGTATGTACTGCAAATATTTGAATTCGTCGAAATGAATAGTAAATTTTCTGAATTGATGAATCCAGTTCAGATCAAATATGAAACCTGAACTTTGAATTATCCACATTTCAAACCCAATGATTAAGTTACGAGAAGAATTGCTAGCAAAAGTCTTTTCATTTTTTACAGTGAGCAAATACTAGTAAAACCGGGGGTTCTTGTTAGTTAAATGGGTTTGCATTATTGTTCTCTTTGCACACCAAACAAACTTTAAGAATTATAATTAAGTTGCATATAGCATGGATATTTGCAGTGTGCAATTAGAGCGCTCGCACCTGGAGCCTCACACAATGTTAATTGCAACAACGGCCGCATGTGTCGCTCTCATTTGCAGCCTGTCTACAGCCTGTCAGTCAATGATAAATTGCAACCTACCGATCACTAGCGCCCCCTATCTCATATTTCCCGAGATGCAACTCACCCTACCCACGTGATTTTTTAAAAATGAAATCAATATCTGAATTATAATCGACGTTTTATCAAGTGGAATATTTGTTCTTCAAATCTGCGGAAAATAAAGGGACTTCATAAATTCTTAGCGAATTTTATATTAGTTGTAGTTATTTCGCAATGTTATGTACATATTGCATTGTTATAAACTTCAACACCTCCCTGAAAGTCGATTTCAGTCCGGCCTACACACGTTCCAAAGTTCAAAGTTCAAACTAGCATTATATACAATCTGCATTCTCTAAATATTAATTTTTAATTCTTTAAGCTCATTTAAAGAGTGGTTTAAATAACTTTTCTTCAAACTGAATACAACTCTTGAAAATTAGTTTTGGCATCATGTTTTCATCGGTTTCTTTTAAAAGTTTTTCTATGATGAGATAATGGTGCAACACTTATTTAACTTTGGCTAAATTTCCCTTCGAAATTCGATCTCCAAATCACAGTCGTATATTTAACAAAAAATTCGGCAACTTACTGTGTTTAGATTGCTCATTTTGAATTTATGTCCGCATCTTTTGATGACTTGAAGAAACTATAGCTTGTATTCTGTGCTGGGGTGATGAAGACTAATTTCCGACTGTTTTTGTCTCAAACAATCGAGAGATGGCGAGAACCTGTCCACTCAAAATTTCGTAATACAATTAACATAACAGATGACGTCATAATTTCAGAGTCAAAGTGCGTTTTACCAAAAACTTGTACTTTAGAATTTCCCAATACATCTCGCAATATCACTGTTCTCTTTCCATTATACAGTATAACCAAAGCCAAATTCAAAATCAGTGGCACTATATTTAATTAGAAGTCCTAGAAGTAATCAATCTCTTTAAAAGCATAATTTATTCATAAATTATTCACCAGTATTCGTGCTGTAATGTTTCCTAGCTTACGGATAACTCTTGCCATCCTTTTTTTACTGCAAAATAAATAATCGCATCAGTGAATTGCATGTAGCCTTTATACAATATAGTCGAGCAAGACATTCAAATTTCATGAAATTATTTTTGTGAATCACGTTTGAATATTTGAGCTTAAATAAAAAGATTTATCGTCTTTTATAGGTACTGACTCTCCTTGAAAGAAGTAATGCTCCTGAACTATGAATTTAAGGCAAATTACGTGTCATTGATCAGTCGGTCGATGTTATTGACCCGTGAGGACTCGAGTTGAAACTCATATTTTCCACTTGAATAGTTTTATTAATAATTCGTTTGAGGTCGATAAAGTAGTACTACAATTTATATAACATTTATCTAAATGTAGGTAAGCCAGCTCCGCATCTCCACTTGGAGTTATTATTTTTTTAAAAGGTTTGAGAGCAAAAAAGGGGGGGAAATAAGAGTTGAAAATTCAGCATCACATGCGCATATACATGGTTGTACACATATTCAATACAAAAATATGAAGATGCATTATACTGCTTGTACCCCAACTGCTATAAAATTCCTGAAGATTAATTGCAACCGTAGCCTTAATTTTACTTGTTTAAAGTAACTGGAAATTAGCACATGCATGCCGAAACTAGAAAACAATTATATCGATCTCGGTTTTGTGCGTATAAATATATACACTTTCATGAGTATTATGAAAGAAAAGGATGGGGTGAAAAAAAAAACAACGTTGCTTGAGTGTTTGCGAATTTTGAAAAGGGTTCGATGACGATGACGTCCCAGTGTGAGCTCATCTCATCTCATCCCCTCGTTGGGTAAATTAATGAAGACGTCGCTCTTTAGCCGGCGACCTGAAATAATTGTGCCTTGTTTAGAGCGTAAAATTCATCCATAAATCATACGTTTGCTCGACGTTTGCCTCCAGAGACTGCATTTGGGCGCGTTTCCAACATCGACATCAAAAATCAATCCGATTTTTGTAAGATTAATTGCTCTTTTCGCCGACGACGACGTCTCTGGAGCGCAACAAACTACACTTCTACATTACTCCAAAAGGTAGCAAAAAAACCTTCAGCATCACATTTGGAAAATGTTGGTGCTTTAGTGCACAAGTACGCATTTCTTTACAGAAAACCTTTGCAAAGATGTGACATAAAGAATGCTTCATAACAATAACTACCTCTAGCCATAGCAGGGTGTGGACACTCGCATTGCTGTTGATAAGAATGAAGTAAATAAATTAATCAATGAGGTGTGGCCACCACCATATGTTGTGACATTGTATACATTGTATACATTGTTATTACTCTATATGAGGCAAGTTGCTTGGTTACCCTGCGGAGAGGGAATTTTGTCTTATTCAAAACATCGAACCAACATGCAGCAGGGAAAATGAATACTTAGTGTATAGAAATTCAGAATTACAATTGTTTCAGGCAATAACGTGAAATACCAGATGCAATTTTTTAATAGGCTACCAAACACCGTTACGGATGAATTATGGATATCCCCAATATAGCTTCCAGAATATGCAACAAATCTCAAATAAATTGCGAATAAATGGAGATCTTCGGAGAAATTGGACTACAATGGAGTTATAATTCTCAAAATAAGAAACACCTTCTTGGCCGCAAAATATATAATTAAATATATTTAGGTATTATATATGAAAGGCAATCATATCTAGCAATCTTCTGGACATCATTCCAATCAATCATTCCGAGCTAAATCAATATATACTATCACATTACTAAAGTTTCATGTATGGATTGCATTTACAAAGAATCATTAGAATGCATGGATATGCCTATTTATTGCAGGATAACATCTCATACGAGCCGATAATAAACTGAATACAACTGAGCATCGAGGAAGCAAAAATACAAGGAATTTTATAGAGAAAATTGCATTGTATCTC
Source organism: Glomeris maerens (assembly GCA_023279145.1). Taxonomy (NCBI): domain Eukaryota; kingdom Metazoa; phylum Arthropoda; class Diplopoda; order Glomerida; family Glomeridae; genus Glomeris; species Glomeris maerens. The sequence goes on from WWPM01022388.1 coordinate 5,011, forward strand.
TTCTGTTGGGATGATATTCTTGGAAGTGGTGGGTGATCCCCCCCCCCCCCCATCACTTTCCCTTTCCCCTCGCATAACGGGTTACAAGGTCCCGTAGTGAGACCCTTCAAGGACTGCATGTGGCACGTTTCATTTATCATCTTCAAATTCGATGCCGTCGCTAAGGCAACACATTTTCGCTTGAAAACTCAAGTATAAGTAATATACTTAACTATACCCAAAGGCTCGGCTTGCAAAAGATACAGTATCAAAACTGGGCTTTCAAAAATCTTCCAGCTGTGCATTGTACAATTTTGATAGTGTTTCGAATGTGCACCAAGACCATATTATAAGTGGTCATTTACATTAAAATCTTGCTACAATAGTGCTGCAGCAAACCTGCCTCAGGCGCGCAACAATATTAGTTCTAAAATAGTTTAAATTTAAATTATACGCAGAGACATATTAAGAGCTCGCAATTAAACGAGCATTAAAATTATACAAGTGGCAACCACATGGAAACCTTTTAATGTGCGATATCAAAATATGCACAATCAAGCAGTCAATACTGAAAAAGTACATTGAACCTGGCGGCGAATTTGGAGATATCAAAGAAAATAAAATTTCAATTCAATATTCCGACATACTGTTATATGTTGAAGTCATTTTTCAATTAACCAGCCCAGGTTTGCTGGGGCGCCACTGTACGAGTTTCAGCGAGAAATGCATAAAAACCCTTAAAATCACATTTCATTAATCAAACAAACTTACAGATGATTCATCATTTGCAGCTGCAATTGTCAAGAATACACAATATACTTAGCCAACAACAAGAAGTGGAGTTGAGCAAGTTGATTCTCTGTACAAGGCGTTCAGCACGAACTTTTCGTTTGATTCTAAGTAGAAGACGAGGGTTGCCTCCGTAAGACACCTGTACAATCGAGCTTCTGTTGCTTCAGCAAAAGCCCGGGTCTACAGGGTAGTTTACGGATCCAGCAACATTCACTCCATCTTGTTCCGCAAATCCATCTCTTCTGGAAGAAAATCAAAAGAAATTCATCTTTTCACTCTCTTATCCCCTATAGCTCCTTTCATACATGGCCCAATCGAGCAAAAAAAAACGTACTGAAAGAGAGAGAGAGAGAGAAACATATATTTAACATTCGGATCAGGAGTGATATATTATTGTGCAAGAGGTAGGTGTTATGATCGTGGGAGGTCAGAATTGAGGATGAGAGAAGGAGGGGGTCGTTTATTCAGTGACGTTCCAAGTTGTGCTGCATGCGTTTGTCATATAGAAGGTGATTTGGTCATGCGGTTTGGCTGTCAATGGCAAGTTGCAAGCTCGTCAAAGTCGGTCTGGAAGTCCATACTCGCCGACAAACAAGCTGGGGGCCGAGGGTTAAAAAGAAAACGGGATTAGAGATGTGTCGCCGGACAGCAACGTCCGGCTTTCTTAATGGACTTTGAACCGAACGACATTCATCATCCTGCTGTCAGAAAATTCGCAAGCCCAGGGTGTGCATGTGGCCTGTTCCTGCTGCCGCTCCTCTCACTGATTTGCCACACCAGCCAACATCTGCACCCACCACCAACAACACCCAAATGCCAAAATCTTCTTTCTTTCTTCGTCTTCCTTTCTTATTTTTTTCCCTTTCTCCACTCTCTCGTTAATAAGTACATAATTATGATAACAGCACCGATCAGGGAGCTATAGTATAATATAAGTAGCTGAATGGAGCACGATTTCCCTCCTCGTCTTAAGCTGTAGAACCCTTGTGAGATCCACACAAACAAGTCTCTCAGGGTGTTTTTGCTATTGCCAAGGTTGTTATGTAATTACCCAATATTGTAACATCATTAAATCGATTATCCACACCAATTAACAATGAACTATCAGGGTTAGGCAATGCCAATTTAGAGAGTTACCAGTTCAATTATGTATTTGCAAGATATTTCCACACTATTTTTCATTAGTTTCTTTTAGAACTCATTGGAAAGGTCTGCGTGAATTTGTTTTTACTGATGTAAGCTTCAAAGTAAAATCGGTTTTTAATATATCGCGTCTTATTCTAACATTTATGATAAAATATAAAAATATTTTTGTTTATTAGGCTGTGATCTGGTCTGTTTCCCTTGTAAAATTGGCAAAGACATAACTTGTAATCGACCTGGTCTTTAATTAGTCCCGCGGACTAACAGGAAATACGCAACTTTTTTTAAGAAGGGAAGTATTCCTGAGTGGTTCTTGTGGGAGGTATGAAAGATGTCTTCCAATTAGATATAAAATTTGGAGTTTGTTTATAAACATTCTTTGTCGGTGTGGATTAAATTACACTTTTCACCATGTAGGGATAAAAAATAACATCTGCAAGAACATCTAGAAGTATACATACTTCTACTAACATTTCCCATGCTGTGAATTCATGTGATGCCTGATCTTACAAGTAAATGAAAAGATATCCAAGTATTGCAATGAAACTAAACAACATGCTCATGATAATGCGCAACTACAAATAAGTTGTATAGGTTAAAAATTCAGCGATTTCATAGGTTTTAATCATGGTTGAGATGGCCAATTACAAACGGAGGCCGGTTTAAGGATCCTAGGGCTTTGCAATTGAATAATCTGGATTTCTTCCTCAAATCGACTTCCATTTTGATGGGCCAAGCGAGCTTGAAGATTAAATAACACAAATATGCAATTATCAGCTAATTAAGCTATGGTTTACCATTTTGGCAACATTCAAATGTTGAAGACTGTTACATATAGAAATCAAATTGTGAAATCCGTTTTGTTTTTAATTTTAGATACAGAATAACTGTGAAATTTGTCAGTAATTTAATTCAGACTTGTCCGATTAAAAATTAGTAGAGCCATAAATTCAGTTGCTAAATGCCTTATTAGACATGCCTTTCTATTAAATTGACAAGTTACATGCGATTTAGGCTACTTATTAAAATTAATGGAACCTAATTAGATTGAAACGATCCAACAAATTGTATTTCATTAAAAGTATATCTAACACTTTTTTATATATGCATAAAGCATCATTAAGTGGGTTCAGAGCGCCCCTGACGGCAATTGTAGTTACTACAAGTGAAATCTACTCACGTACAGGTGGAGCTCATCCAAATTTCTCTCGGCTCCCTAAACGAAACCAGACAAATAAAACAGCCAAGGGAGAGTTGAAAAACACACCCAAGCCATGATGTAGTAGTGACACGTGGCAAGTTTCCATCGCAAATGGTGGGAACCCGGCAGCCATCGCGCTTACGTCATACCCCATGCAACCAATCATCTTCCACCCTGGCCGCTTTTCAAATAAAAGGGGGCCTTTGAAATTCTCTTTGTTCAGGAAAACAGTGAAAAATCTTCATATTCTCTGAGGCAAAAGTGTAGGATCGATGATGGAATTAAAGAAAAGTAAATTATCTTTTGATCGATTTTCGGAAATCCTATATAAAATTGAGCTAGTGGAATATATTATCGATCTGTTATTTGAGCTAGCTGCGCAGTGCTGCACTGAAATGCACCGACTATGCGCATGCAAGAAAAGGGCGTTCCCAAGCTTCGAAAAACCTCTCCAAGTCGGTCACAGTACTCAGAACTGACGTCGTCAGGGAATGATATAAAAAGTGGCAATCGGAGGAGAGTGGCATCGCTATCTGCTCGGTACGCATGCGCAGTGCGGTGATTAGCGCCACCTACGCTTCGCTGCTCTGCGCATTCAATCGAGAGTCGATTGCGTTTTCTCCATTCCACTTTTTCCTTCTTCCACTTCCTCTTCTATTCGCAAGATCAATACATCTCCATGCTGTATGCAATGTCACCAGTCTGCCTGAAAATTACATACATAATAATTTAAAAAATAAACAAGCACAACCAAAACTTTCATTTCATATTTCACGAGTTTCAGTCAAAATATGAAGGAAAAACTCCAGTATAAATGTTCCAAAATATATTAAAACCATTTTGGATTTGTGAATGACACAATTTTATTAGTAAAAATGTCTTAGACGTTCAGGAACACCTTCATGAAATATGCAACTATGTTATGTTACAATCTGAGCATAGATCACTATATTCTGTCTCAAAGCAACCAAAATTATTGTATCAAATGGGTGAAATGGAAAACATAAGCATTTATTTTGCATTTAAGTTATGGACCACCTGTATGTAACACGTCCATAATTAAGTTATTGCAGTGTTTCATATGCACTATATACAACAAGCAATGTCACAGTTATCTGAAGAGGATTTTATAGACATTTCTCTCGCTAAGCTGGGCAATGAAGAGAGATGGTGAATGATCTTGGAGGAGTGTGCTACGTCACATGGTTGGGAAAGTGGGCGGGTCCAAAGAACGCCAGGAACGCGAAAAGAAAGGAAGGAAGAGCAAGGGCAAGGGCCTATAAATCACGCTTGGTTGTTTTGTCAGCGAATTCGCTCGCACATCTCCAAAACTGAGCAATAGCTCAGCTCCTTTTCCCCTTGCCTTGTTATCGCTTTCGGCGAGAACAAAAGATCGGAATCCTAATTCCCTATTCCTCCTTTCACCATCAGAGGTTCCCCCTTATTTTGCGCCGACTTCATTTCACTTTCATTCCTTGCTTGCAGAAACCGCAAATCAATATTTCACGTAACCAATAGTGCGCATATGTGAGCCCTTCAATGTGCACATCACATGAATATTTTCCATTGTTTATTGTATTTAATCCAAAGAAATTGAAAATATGGACACCTATTAGCATGTGCGAATGAACTCTGCCTAATCCAATAATTCTTCATTTTCGCAAAAAAGTTGCCTTGGCATGTCGTAAACCACAAGAAATGTATTCAAATGACCATTTTATACAATTGCGGCGAGGAATTTGAATGAGAATATGAAAGAAATTGGGCGAGAGTTATATTGGGGAAAATCGAAATTGCCATGATGGCCGCCGCCCAATGACGAGTAATCTGTGGGATTTCAATTTGGCGGTGCGACAGCATCAGCCCGGACTAAAATTGTCGTAAAAGGACCCAAGATGAACTGGAACGAGATGGAGCTTCATTTCCCCAAGGACGAATGTCCATCCGGAAGGATGAAATATTTAAACCCTCTGAGGCAAAGGATTGCCTTTGCCATCAAGTCGATAAACTTTACATTATATCACTGTTATCAAATTAATCTAGCAAGTATATACGCTGAAACTCACATAAAATTGTTGCCCTTTTATCGAAATTAATCCCCTACAATAGATATCTTCTTTTCTGCACACGAGTAGTATGCTCACATGGCAAAAATATTATTGCTGAATAAACATTCTTTGAAGATATTTTAGTTAATCCAGGTAATCCTTTTCAAAAATCATCTAAACTAGGCACATTTTGTCTATGCTTCAAGCATAAATAAAATATTGTAGGTCTATTTGAACACAATATAAAATGTACACAGAATTTGCAATTTGATGCACAATTTTTAAGCAACCGACATTATTTAGGTTATTTACAGCACAATTTCATATACGTATTACTCTAATTCATTATATTTTGCAAATTATAAACTTTAACTTGTGACTAAAATTACATTAATATTTGTTTTAAAATAAAATGCATTGCAAAGTCTCAAACACCA
>WWPM01022390.1:0-14574 GCA_023279145.1 Glomeris maerens
CGCGAGTTCCCATTGGCTTACGGGGGAAATGGGGGCGTGGCCGCGAAAACAGTTCAATTGGAACGGGGTATATAAAGTTTTTCCTTGTTAATATCAAAGGGAAATCGTTCTTCGTGGACATACCCGCGATAAGAAGCTCTTGCCGAGTGATACGTTCAGAAATAAGGAACAATTTCGCAAAGAAAACACGACAACGCGTACGTACTACGTACCGCAAACGAAGCAGGAATTCTTCAGAGTGTCTTCCTTGTTCTGCTTCTCGCTCCTAAGATCGGCGAACGTGTCGATGATCACGCCGAAGATGAGATTCAGCACGATGATGATGACGATGAAGAAGAAGAGCAGGTCGTAGATGACCCGCGCCACGAACAGCGGCTCCTACCGAGACACCCCCAAAGAACCCGCTCGGCAAAAGGTATCTCAGTCAGCCGCGACGATGAGACGAAACGATTTTTTACTTTACTGCTGGGAGATCTGAGCACGTCACCGACTCCTCCGCCGTTCCTCAGGCCTTGGTTCAACGTGAAGATGATGCACATGACGAGCGAGTCGCACGCGTTCTCTTCTTCTTCTTCCCCGTCCGCGTCTTGGAGTCTCCGTTCGGATTCGGGGGAAGGCGGCAAGAACGCGCTGGCCACGGGAGACTCGCAAGTGCCGTTGGAATCGGAAGGACAGACCCTTTCGCCCGGGATCACGATCTCCCGCTGAGATTCATCGTCTGCACGGGTGGAAAAGGCTTATGCAAAAAAGGCTTAGAGACTCGTGAAGTGAAACGAGGCGAGACTAACGTGGCTTCGGCTCGACTTTCATCTGGAAGTCTCCCTGGAAGAAGAGGAAGCCGATGATGGAGAAGAGGTAGACGAGTATGAGCGCGAGAACAGCCGTCAGGATGATGGAGCGGCCGTTGCGCGTCACCGAGTTGATCACGTTCAGCAGGGTTTCCTCGCGGTTAACCACGTCGAGTAACTGAAAGCGACGTGAAGCCCCCAGTCAATCTCAACTGGGAATATTTGACCCTTCCAGTGCCCATACAAGGACCGATTAGCTATTCCTAGGACTTTGAGAAGGCTGTGACCTGTGATTCCAGTAAACCCCATCCCTTGTCACACCTTGAAAGACACCCTCCCTATACCCTTGGAGCATGACATCTTCTATGGAGTTCTTCATTCTGTAAACTTTCCCCAGGACTGACTTACCAGTATACTATAGAAGAAGGGATGCATGAACAACCCCAGGATGCAGATCATCAGGTATCCGAGGTGATACAGCAACTCGTAGTTGGTCATCATCTGCGCAAAGTTCTTCGTAAAGGTGCCTTGGTTCCCCATGATGCTCACCAGATGAACCGTCTTGACGAGAACCTGCGAACCGCAAGCGACAAAACGAAACTCCATCTCTCTCTCTCTGGACTTCCTTCCTTATAAAAGGCTTAAAACCCCGGAATACGATCTTTACGTTCAGGGTTCCCAGGAGCCAGAGCGACGGTTGCAATCCGAGGGAGAATATCATCCTGAATATGGTGGCCGTCACTAGGGTCTTGATGCCCGACGGCCTTGGCACCGCGATCACCAGGGCCAGCGACACTATCATCACGACCCAGATGATCGCCGACAGTCTGGAATCCAGTGCTGAAACATATACGATCAGTTTTGAACCCCCGATCCTTATAGAACTGCGACCGAGTCCGTTTCCGGTCCCACACGACAAGGTTGAAGAGTCACCTGTCTGAGCCTCCCGGAACGGGTAGAAGAACGCGACGAGGAGATTGATGAACACGGCCAGGTTGAACGTGATGTTGCTCCACGTGGACATGTAGTTACTCACCCAGGACAGCACGGGTTGACCTTTCATTTTACGAGGGAGGTAGGGATCGTGAGGGGAAGGTAAACAGAGTAATCAGTGATACAGATGTTGGGTTCGCCGTGTCTTACTCCTTAATTTCTTCTGCCACTTCATCTCGCTAAACATATCTTCGCATCTCTCGAAAAAGTCCGAGACTTTACTTCCTTGGTCGTCCCTCTCCGCGTTGTTGAACACCCGAACCTTCGTCTCCGAAGTCAGGAACTCGCAGATCGGGTGGACCGGGAACACGATCTGCTCCATGGTGCGGTCGTGCCTCACTATCTGCAAGGAGAGTTTTCCAAAAACTTCTAGAGACACTGAAAAGGTAAAAGAAACACGAACCTCGATCTGGGCCGTGTGCTTCTTGTAATACGTCAACGCCCGGTTGGTTTTCGTCTGAAGGAGCTCGTCGGAAGGCTTCAGGAGCATGGCCAGTTCCTTGTTGTGCCTGGCCAGTTGATGGCACAGGATGTAAATGTTGTGGCCAACTTCCTTGGGAGAAACTTCCTCTGGCTCCTCTTCGCCATCCGTCTCTTGCTCCAGTTCTTCCACCGAACCCGTTTCCTGGTGGAACGCCTTGCACACCACTTCGATCTGTCCCTCACCCCAATCCCCCAACGAATCTAATTGAATAAGACCCCCCTCACTAGAGAGAGAGAAAAAACCCAATCGCGGTGTACCAGTTGCTTCGGGTGCATGTTGTAAAGGATCCTCTCGGCGTTCTCGCTGTCCGCTCGGCTTTCCATGATGGCGAGAAGCAGCTTGGACGCGTTGTTCTGAAACAGGATTCAACTCAGCGTTTACGAAGAAAAAACAGCAAGTATAGTGAGATTTATGTTAGGGGGTGAGGTAACACCTTTAGTTCAAGTACAAGGTCTATTCGGGTCCTTCCCAAAGGGTTGATGTCGAACAGGATCAGAGCCGTTATGATGTCCATGCCGTTGCTCTCGTGAACCGCGATGCAATTCTGGAAATTAGGATGGTGTGCAGTTAGGAGGACCGAGAAGGATGATGATGATGATGAATACGATGGTGGGACAAGGGAATGAGAATGTCCAGAAGGAGGGGAATGCAGGTTGACGATAAACAGACGACGGGGATGGAGGTACGATGATTGGGGGAATGAGGGGAAGTAAGATGGAATGATGAAGAGGATAACGATGATGATAATGATAATGAAACAGGTGATGGGAGTCATGAGGATTATAAGGAGAATGAGATAAGAAGTATGTGGATGATAAGGGTATGGAAGATGGTACTGGGATGCTGAGTTGGATGACTGGGAACATGATGGAGATGATGATGATGATGACTATTGATTGGTTCTGTACTGAGCATGAGATTACGATAGCTAGATGATGGGAACTACGATGGGATGATGAAGTTGATAATGAAAGGGTGATGGGGATCATGATGGGATCATGCGGAGAATGATGAAGGAAGAATGAGGATGAAGAAGATGGTAAGGATATGGAAGATGATAACGAAAATATAATGGGATGATGATGAAAAGGATGGCAGGGCATGATGATACGGATGATCAGAACGGGGATGATGATGATAGTGATTAAGGCAGTTGATGGAATCACGATAGGAAATATGAAAGGGTGATGGGGATCACGAGGAATTGCCTTGGGATAGTAAAGGGAATGAGGATGAAGAAGACGATAAGTATACGGGAGATGATAACAAAAATATAATGGGATGATGATGATGAAAAGGATGGCAGGGCATGACGATACGGATGATGAGAACGGGGATGATGATGATGATGATGATGATGATGGTTATTGAGGTAGTTGATGGAATTACGACAGGAAGAATGAAAGGGTGATGGGGATCATGAGGGATTGTCTTGGGATTATAAAGGGAATGAGATAGGAAGAACGAGGATGACGGGATGATGAAGAAGATGATAGGGATATGGAAGATGATAAGGAAAGTATAATGGGATGACGAAAAGGATGGCAGGGCATGATGATACAGATGATCATAACGGGGATGATGATGATGGTGATTAAGGTAGTTGATGGAATCACGATAGGAAGAATGGAAGGGTGATGGGGATCATAAGGAATTGTCTTGGGATTATAAAGAGAATGAGATAGGAAGAACGAGGATGATGGGATGATGAAGAAGATGATAAGGATATGGAAGATGACAACGAAAATACAATGGGATGATGAATTGGATGACAATACAATGGGGATGATGATGATTAGGACAATTGATGGGATCATACAGAAGATGAGATTAGGAACGAGGATGACAGGATCATGATGAGGATATGGAGGATGGTGATTAAAATATAATGGGATGATGATGATTGATGATGATGATGATGACAGGGAATACGATGCAGATGATGAGGAATGGGATAATGATAATTAGGTAGATAACAACTTCGATTGATGGGATCACGATGAGAAAAAGACACGTGAAGCGTGAAGGATGATAGGGATTAACGATGATTACGATGAAAACGACAACAAAGATAATGATGATAAGGCGCATTAGGTCCCAATCCGAGAATCAAATCACCTGGTTTTCGTGACACGGTCCTTGGCAATATTCGGTGAGGGCCTCTAGGGTCTGATTGATGAGCGCCACGTTGTCCTCGTTGATGTAAAGGCCCAGGAGCCCCAACCCTCCCGTCGTGCTGCCGCAGATGCAGTCCAAAAACATGAGGGTATCGGACACGAGGTTGCAGTTGCTCTTATTGCCTTGGCATCGCAGGTAGTTCTTAACGATCAGAGATTGCAACTTGTCTTTAAATTACGAATGATCTCTAATCAAATTACTAAAGAAACTCCATTCCCACAAAGGTTCTATAGACATGATGCGTGTTTCGTCCATTAAAAAAAGGAACTGCGGGCAAACCTGCAATTCAGGGTTGTGGTTCTCGCAGAGAAGCTGCAGGAACCTGAGGATCGGCTGCATGACGTACACGTTGGGCGCGAGCTTGTTGCCGCTCTCCTTGTCGCGGTTCCTCTCCGCCTTCTCGGCGAGCATGTCTTCCAAGGCGGACGAATGGCCTTGCGGATCGAGAAGAGGGTGCAAGGGTCTTACAAGGTTCGAACCGACGAGATCTTTTTCGTTAGCAACGCTTACATTGGGAGTTGATGCAGGTATCGTGGTCTTCCGGGTTGGTGGACACGCACCTGGCCTGCGCGTAAGCCTTTCCGGTGGCCACTGCCGCGTCGGTCAGCTGGTCTTTCAGCTCCTCGGTCATCACCACTCCGTTCTGCTTCGGGGCTGGATCGGGAGGAATTTCGGTATCGCACGGTAAGGAGGGAAAACGGGCAACGGCTATGGGTACTAGGCTGGCTAGCAAAGTGTCTACGTAAACACGCGGTTGGAGGATGGAAGGTCGAAACGAACAAGGAACATGCCGAGAAAATCAAGATTCTTCAATCACTGGTTGCGTTCAGATGATTCCTAAAACGCGGGAAACTTGCACGATACTGAATCCGCTGTCGCTGCTTTTTTAAACTCCATTGAGCAAGGTCTTTCACGAGAACAAGTTGCAAGAACAGGGTTGCAAATCCAAACTCAACAGGATTTACGAGTTAAGGATTACGAAACCTGGAAGATTCCACCCTGACTGGAAACAACCGGGAACGAACGGAGTAAATCAGGGCACACACCTTTCAGCTTGCGGCCACCCTTGTCGTGGCTCATCTCCGAGTCCATGCCTTCCTTGGCTTTCGCGGCCAGGTCTGCCGTGTTCACGGTCATCGTGGCTTTGATCTCGCTCTGCGCCAGCTTCATCTTGTCGTGGAACACCTTGAAGAACTTCTCCGCCACGTTCTCCGAGGTGATCTTGTTGTACAGGGATTTCTACGCGGAAACCCCCGCAACGGATAAATCACTGACCGGGTGGCTAACAAGGGAACCCTCCGAACTTGATACTAGATCCTTCACGCAATATTGGCGGGTTCTTGGTATCAAGTTCGGATGGTTGCCTTGTAAAGGTCCCCATTCACGATCGCTCCACGCCACGCCACGCCATTTTCAGCCCAGCCATTGTTGTGCAACATTCACGACCGCGCCGCTCCATTTTTCTGGCCAATCACATGCATGACACGCCACGCCTCCCCATTTTTTTGCCCAACCCCACGCTTGCTGCACCACGCCTCCCCCACGCTACGTGCCCATTCCCCCCAGATTCCACGAGATTCCGTTCCCGCTCCACGCCGGGTTTCCTCATTCACGCATCGGCCGCGCCAGCGCGAAACGCCGCGACTCGACGAATATTCGACCGGCGGTTCCGCGCCACGCCAAGCGCGTCAGGTTTCCCCATTCACGATCGGTTTTTGGCGCGGCGCCAGGCCGTTTGGCTGGTTGGAGCGATCGTGAATGGGGACCTTAAGAGATGTATTTGTCTACACGAACCTGAATGGTCGGGTTGCCTCCTTCGAGCAGCGCAATGCCCAACTCCACGCTTTCTGCGAATATAACCTGACTTGGGTTCTTCATGATCAGTTCGACGACGAGGTTGGAAGCCCCCTGGCCATCCAGGTGGCATTGGACAGCCGCAAGGGACATGGCGGCGCGGCTTAGAATCGCGGCTCCGGGTCCCTGAGCCGCCGCGGCCGCAACGGCAGTCGTTGCCGCCTTGGACTTTGACGTGGCGTTATCCCGGCACGGTTTCAACTGATGTTTGCCAAAGTACCGTGTCAGAAGTTGCTGGCAGAGTGCTTCACCCTGGACGTGAAAAATCGCAATTAATTAAATACTCCGTGGGGAATGAAAATTGATGTATAGAGATAACATTCAGGATTATAACGGCGGGTGAACCATGCGCGTCCGTCTCGGCCGTCTCAACACGGAACATGCAGACGGAAACCCATAACATTAATAAAATGCGAAAAAACAAGTAGAAATAAAACGACACACTGAAAAGTGAGACCGCAAACACTTATAAACATTCATTCGCTTGAAAGTAGTTCCTTACCCGTTGCGCGTTCGCGATTTCGGCGGCGGACATTTCGCACGTTTCGTCCTTAAAAATCACGGTTAGTAAATTGGTGTACATATATATATAATTAAGAAACACGACAACTGCAGATTAATCAAAATACAGTGCGAGGCAACAAATCGTCATAAATCTGAACCACCGCAACAATATTGATCAGTTCGCTTTCTACTATTTTACGGCCAACTCGTAAATTAAGGAAACCTTCTCGTATGTACATACGTATATACCTTTTCGCCGTAATTGACGTCTTGCGACATCATGTCTCGTAAGATCTGCAGTACGCGGATGCAAAGTTTGTCTTCTTTCTCGCCCAGAAGCCGCTCCGTGTGTTTGATAAGCCTTTTGCGGAGAAAGAGAAAAAACAGTATAGAAGCCCATACACAGCTTATGCCCTAGTGAATATGAACGTAAAATTTACTTGGATATGAACTCTCCCCTTTCGCACTTGGCCCGCATCTCGGTTCCCGGCGGGAAGAGGAGCTCGGGCCGCAGGAGCACGTCCACTAGGACCGACAGCTCCGACTGGACCAAGGGCCTGAGCTGATCCTCGAGCAGGGACACGATGTCCTGCAGGCCCTCTATGATGGTGCGGTCGTTGCGGAACACCTGGGTCTGCGACAGTTCCCGCCTCGGGGTCCTGACCGCGGCCAACCAGTTCTTGCCGTGCTTCGACACGTTCGCGGTCTTGCTGAACAACTTGAGGATTTCTTCCTCCAGGTAAGGCGTCAGCACGAGATTCCGTTTCCTGGCTGCAATTAGACGAACGGGTCAACCTCGGGGCGTAAGGGACGCGAGTCACGGTGAGAGCGTCAGCAGGTGTATTATCATCATTCATCATAATTTTTACTGCCACTGCTACTGCTACTGCCACTGATATTGCCACTGCCGCCGCAGCCGCTACTGCCGCCGCCGCCGCTACTGCCGCCGCAGCCGCTACTGCCGCCGCCGCCGCTACTGCCGCTGCCGCCGCCGCCGCTACTGCAGCCGCCGCCGCTACTGCCGCCGCAGCCGCTACTGCAGCCGCCGCCGCTACTGCCGCCGCCGCCGCTACTGCCGCCGCCGCCGCTACTGCAGCCGCCGCCGCTACTGCCGCCGCAGCCGCTACTGCAGCCGCCGCCGCTACTGCCGCCGCAGCCGCTACTGCCGCCGCCGCCGCTACTGCCGCCGCCGCCGCTACTGCCGCCGCCGCCGCTACTGCCGCCGCCGCCGCTACTGCCGCCGCCGCCGCTACTGCCGCCGCCGCCACCACCACCGTTATTATTATTATCACAAAACTTAGCATTGACACAACACGTACGAGGTGCGTCTGAAAAAAGTCCGGTGAATAGTGTCGCAAAAATTCAAAAACAGAATGCGCATGGGAAATACACTTATTGGCCTTTGAAGTAGTTGTCACAACATACGAAACACTATTGACAACATCTTTAAAGCTTATGGAAACTATCAGAAAAATATTTTTTATCAGGAGTTGCGTCCGTAAGTGTCGTCACCGTGATCCCTTCACGGCTCCCTTAAGATGAGGAACAGTTAGAATTTAACAGGAGCAAGTTCAGGAGAGCAGGATGCATGCACCAAAACCCACCGTTCACCGAACTTCAAAGTCCCAAAACGCAACGTCGACAAACGATCGCTTCAAATACAAAAATGAAAACCCACCTATGTCGTACAAAGTTCTGACGCAGTTCTCCGAGTTGTAGCGCTGCAGCGCGGAGAGCCACGGCTCGTTGCAGACGCGCATCGCCGTCTGCAGCAGCCGCACGAAGAGCGGCTGCCGCGGCTGTAATAACAAGTAGCCAAACCGAACGGGTTTCAATCGCGTACACTCAAAATGCACATTTGCAAAGAATAGGACACGAGGGTTATTACGCGAAGATGCAAACACGACAGCTACTCGCGTTATACGGACAACACGTACTCACGCGATCGCCGCTCGAGTCGATAGCGGGACTCCAATAGATCTCCGCTTCCCTTAACTGCTTCTGCTCAAGTGCATATACATAAAAATAGGAGGAGAAAAAAAAACATGCACATGTACGTCTCTACGTGCGGACAAACTTCAACGACAGAGGATCGTGCAGTTTCGTTTTTCGAACTTCTTCGGACAAAGCGGTGGTGAACGGATTACTGAAAGGGCACGTGCATAAAGGCAAAGTGAAGTGGACGCAAACCTGAACCGTGGTGCTCTGATCGGAAAAAGGCGAGTTGAAGAACGTGGTGATCACGTTCATCACCGAACCGGTCACGTAGTTCTCCAGCGCGGTGTCCGCGTGCCGCCGGTCGTGCGTCGAAGTGCAAACCTAGTAGGGGAAAGTACTCTTACGTAGTTATATGAAGTGTGCTTTTTTTTCCCCTTATTGGTAAATACCACGGTCATGTCCACGAGGAAGTTCTCGAACAGGTTCCATATGTGGTTGCTCGTGTAGATCTCCTTCATTTCCACTTCGGTGTCTATGTAGCAGTGGTTCAGGAAGTTGATGTACATCTCTTTCACCTGGGAAAACAAAAACCAAGAGTGAATTAACGCGAAGAATTTCAGACGCGATCTGAAACTTACTTCCGAGAGACAATCGGGGTGCGTGACGACCCTGACGATGTCGTCGAGCGGAAGAAGCGAGTGGCACTTGATCTCGGTGTAAACGTTCTTGCCCTCGGTGCACGACCCGAGCAACTTGACCAGGTTTATGTGGTAGACCAGCGCGCTGCTCTCGTCCGCTCGCTCCCTCTCCGACCTCATCATGTCGACGAGCGCGTTGAACGAGGACTTGTCGTTGTACAGGACCAACACGTCGTCCCCCGCGTTCACCAACTGCCAATCAAACATGAACCGCAAAGTCTTCGATGGGACCTGCTAACTGAATCACCTTAAAAGGCTTAACGTAAAGGGTTATTCGGTAAGGAGGTCCCGAAAGAAAGAAAGAAACCTAGCGAGACACGCACTTCTTGCATGACAATGTCCTGACACTTGCGGATGAACTGGTTCTCGGCCCGCACGATCGTCTGGAAGAAGCGCAGGTATTGGACGTGGCGGCCGTGCGTCTCGATGCACTGGATGAAGTGCTGCACCACGTGTTCGGTGACTTCGTTGCAGAGTTGGAAGTTGTCGTGGAATATGCTGCGCATGGTCTGCGCTTCGAGTAACTGGAAAACAAACAAAAACGGTTTCAGTTTCAGGAAGTACACGGTGTAATTTGCGAGATCTTCTCGAGATTACATAGGTTAAGTTAAATAGTTCAATTATTAAATACTTCATTTGAATGTTATGTGGCACGAGTTCAACTGCAATTTATGACGAAATAAAAGTCTAATTTAAATGTTGAATGACAAATGTTAAAATACAACATAAAGTTCAAAGTGAAAATACAATATAAAGTTCAAAGATAAATTACAATATAAAGTTCAAAGTTAAATTCCAATTTAATTACAATATAAAGTTCAAAGTTAAATTACAATATAAAGTTCAAAGTTAAATTACAATATAAAGCTCACAGTTAAATTACAATATAAAGTTCAAAGTTAAATTCCAATTTAATTCCAATATAAAGTTCAAAGTTAAATTCCAATTTAATTACAATATGAAGTTCAAAGTTAAATTCCAATTTAATTACAATATAAAGTTCAAAATTAAAATACAGTTTAATTACAATATGAAGTTCAAAGTTAAATTTCTACATAAAGTACGAAAAGGTAAATTAGAATACATCTAATGTTCACAGTTATATTACAATATAAAGTCAATAGTTAAATTACAACATAAAATTAAAAGCGGAGATAATAAATTAAAATTTAAAAATGGATAAAACAGTTGAATTACTCGGTTAAACTTGAAGCTGATTCTAAAGAGTCGATTGCGAAAAGGCAAACAAAATCAAGAGGTTCAAATTTAAATGTTACAACCGAATCTCACCTTGAAATCCGACTAAGAATCACCACGGCAATGCAGCATGAATACGAACAAATATTTAAATTTGACAACTCCATTCAACAAAACACTCGAAGTGAAATCGGCAGATTTTAGTTTAAAACATATAAAGTACAAACCCCGGGGTTCCTAAACAGCTCAATGTGTTTGAAAAGAATGGCTTGGTTGAGGTGATTGCCGAGACAGAAATTCTGGAGGAAATCGTGCGCGAGTCGCATCAACTCGGTCATCCTCGTGTCTCTGGTCTGCGGTGCGTTAAGATCGAGAAGTTCGACGTAAGACGGTCATTTTGGGGGGAAGGGGATAGAAATTAACAAGAAGAAAACCTTATCGTATTGGATCTTAAGAAGATCCAAAACCACGCAGTGAGCTCCCATGTTCCTCAGGAGCCGTTGCTCGTGTTTCCTCGGCTTCTTGACGGAGCAACTCGCGCCTCCTTCTTGCACGCACAAGTTGATCATCCGCTCCAAGATCTGAACAGTTTATCGCATTCTTAATTCTTCTCACAGGGTTTGCGACAGCTTTGCCACAAACAGGAAAGAATCGATTCTGTTTATTGTACGCAATGCCGTACCTCTTTGATAACTTTGTAGTTCTGCAGCTTGTCCTGAATGGTGGACGTGTCGAAATCGACCAACGAGCCTTCGGACGCGACGCTAACAACCTGAAGTGACCGAAAGATAATAAAATAGCAAGCACGTATATACTTTGCGATCGGTGGATTTGAAACCTTCTGCTTCTTGATCTCGACCGGTTCCTCCTGCGCGTGACCGTTCTCGCTCCTCTCGTCGCTCTTCTTCTTACTCTTCTTGCCGTTCTCGTTGTCCGTCGACTTGCTGCGGAACACCCACAGCTCCGATTTCTCCACCAATAGCCTCAGCTCGTCCAGGTCCATCTTGATCTGCTTGTAGTTATCCACGTCGCTGCTGGAAACCAACAGCTGAACCTGCATTTCGAAACGTTTCTTATGTCACAGACAAATTCACGCGTCAACGAACGGTACGTCACGAGTTAAACATGTCCAATAAGGATCGCGTATATACCAGGGTTAGGTTCAAACGCGAATTTGAACATTTACGTGCAGATTTCCTACAGGAAGACATTGATTTCTGCTAGATTTCCTACAAGAAGACACTGATTTCTGCAGGTCTTCTACAGGAAAACAGTGATTTCTGCAGATTTTGTAAGGAACAAGTTGGTATCTGCAGATTTCCTACAGGAAGACATTGATTTCTGCAGATTTCAAACAGGAAGACATTGATTTCTGCAGATTTATTACAGGAAAAAGTTGATTTCTGCAGATTTCCTACAGGAAGACATTGATTTCTGCAGATTTATTACAGGATAAAGTTGATTACTGCAGATTTTCTACAGGAAAACATTGATTTTTGCGGATTTTCTACAGGAATACATCGATTTCTGCGGATTTTCTACAGGAAGACTTTGATTTCTGCGGATTTTCTTGGAGAAAAACATTGATTTCTGCTGACTTTCTGCAGCATATTTTTACTTGGGACCGTCTGCGGTCCAAAATGTTTAAAATACTGAACCAATTTCGTTTGTTCAAACATATACTATACAAGTCAGAATTGAAAACCTGTTTGAAAGCGTGAAGAACTTCCTGTCTCTGGCTGAAATGGCGAAAGAGGAGCTGAAGCGCCCCGGACACCAAAGAAGGGTAATCGTGCATCGTGAGGTGGAGGAGGACGCGGAGGAAAGTCCTTCCCCCGTTGCCGTCCAGATCCAGATCTACGTTATCCTCCCTTTCAAACAATGATCATTTCAAATCCGTTTATTATACATTGCAACGAGAACAAATGCGGCTATACTCACGCGCCGCCAAATATGGCTTCGGCTTGCGCGCCGATGTTCTCCAAATCTATTCCTTAATTTTACCGAGACGCGAACGTTGAATGACAAAAATAAAAGATTGGGAAATTAATAAAGAAGAAGTGTGGCACTAAAAAGAAGATTCTGACCGACAAACCTTTCTCTCCCATGTTCGGTCCGTCCCCCGAAGCCGATTCGTCAAATTCCTGCTTAAATATCGACAGAAGACACGAGATTCTGTAATCCAACCTCACGTCCAGAATGAACTGCAACGAAATGAAATCATAAGCAAGTTCATGAAACTGAAGCGCAATTCTTTACCTATTAACCCTTTATATACAGGGTACGTGTTTCCTGTAACCTGAGACAACTCGGAATCTCGCGAAATACGTCTCGCACAAATAAATGTCCGAGGTGAAAAGTTAGTCATTGTAAGGGCTCAATCCGTGTGTGCCAAAGTTTGCCGTACGGGTGGGGGAAAGGGCGGTAACTCTCGAATTTCAAATGGGAACCCCCAATTTTTTTGGTGGAATCTGAAAGTACATTCAAAAATAAGTAGATTTTATTGGAAACAATTTCTCAGAATCACAGCAGATGGCACTGAAATCAGTGGAAATCCGTCGCTCCGTTTTCTGCAGATGAGAACAGATTCAATAGTTTCCGGGAGACTTTGGCTTACGGAATGAATACGCACAAAGAAACAAAATGAAACGATACCTGCAGAAGTTCTATAATCTTCAGCTTGGTGTCCATCACGAGCGTGTCTTCCTTGCTGGTCGTCAGCGACAACTTGGGGCACGTGGACGGCGACATGCCCTTCGAACCGTGCATGCCGGCCGTGCCGAGGACCACGTTGGTGATCACGGCACCCATGTCGCCCAACGACTTCAGCACGCTGTCCTTACCTGGGGAAACACAACAACCCGAACACGGTCACCGCGAGGACACGTGAAATCACACGTCAGGAACGTATACCTTCGACAGTTTCCTCGGCTGCGTTTTAAACCAAAAGGGTTACGTAAAAAAAGGCTTAGATCGGGTTTAATCTATCAGATGTTGTTCGGAAATTTACCTCACTTTAGTAAATTCGGGATCTCGCGATTCAAAAATACTTTATTACATATACTAAAATGTGAGGTTAATTTCCAAACCGCCCCTAGTTGGGAAATAATCACCGGACACGTCAGAAGTGCCGAGTCTGCCGGCGCTGAAAGGGTACGCTTCGGGCACGCAGTCCAAGATGCTCAGGAGGGTCTTTGTGAGACGGAGCAAGTCGCTGAAGTTGTAGAAGCCGAAGTACGTCAAGTCGCGCGCCAGCTTCACGACCTGCCAATGTCCGACTCGCGTCAGTAATTTCTCAAAAAAAGGACCGAGCAGGCAGCTAGCAACTCGCCTCGAAAGTCAACTTATTCTGCTCCTTGTCGGCAAACGACCACATGTGACCGACTACGTTGCAGAGGTAATCTTCCACGAACATGATGGTGCCGGCAAACTTGGAGCGCACCGATTCCTTGTTCGGGTCGGGGCATTTGTTGCAGTCGTACCTGGGGAACGGTGCGTTATTATTACCGCGCGAGACGGTGGAGGAGGATGGGGAGCCGCAAAAGATACCGACTCTTGAATGGACATCTTGCGAGGGATCTCGGACCAGAGCCGCGCGTACTTGACGGGGTTGACCTGCTCCTGCGGGTCGCGGTCCAAGTGCATGTGCAACATGAGGCGGCAGAACGAGGCGCGCAGCTCGTACGGAAGAAGCTCGTCGCCCATGCACCTATCGCATTCGTTTGCGATTAAAGTTTCAATAACGTTTACGAATTAAACTTGAGAATCTCTTCTTTACAACAGTAGGTGGCGTGGGTCTGTAACTTGCTTCGTTGCCATGCAACTATTTTTCAAAGCGCGGCCGGGACGGCACAGTGAACGAAATACACGGGTACCTGTGAATCAAATCGATGTCCATGTGAGGCGAGAGGTTGTTGATCGCCAAATACTGCCGGTCCAA
>WWPM01022393.1:0-13487 GCA_023279145.1 Glomeris maerens
AAAATAAACCGACCAAAGAGTCCGGTTCGGATAACGACGAGCTTGAAGTGGATTTGGATCAATCGGACACGGTGAGAAGCGAAGACGGAGAAGACGAATCGAGTCTTGGAGGATCCTTGAAGCGCAAGAGTAAAGAAGCGGATGAAGATAAGGCGCGAGATGCAGAGGAAGTCAAGAAACAGAAAGTTGATAGTGATGCCGAGCAAGAGGAAGAGGAAGAGGTCGAGGAAGATGAAGAGGCAGATGCAGAAGAAGAAGATGAAGAAGAAGCAACAGCAGATGCAGATGCAACTGAGAAAGGTGAAAGCAAAAAACCAGAAACCGAAGAAGGCTCGGCTAAAATCGGTGAAGACAGCGGCAAGAAAGGAAGTGATGTCGAGGACATCGAAGATGAACCTGAATTGGAAGAACCAGAACCAGATGCAGAAGTAGATGAAGCTGTTATTAAACCAACATCGCATGAAATCGCCGGAAAAGAAGAGAGTGAAGGCGAAGAAGTTGAGGAAGAGGAAGAAGAAGACGAAGAAGAGGTTGAAAGTGAATAATTGAATGTGGGATTTTAGAATCTTTTGTTCAAAACAAATTGAAATACTAGTATATGGCATGCAAATATGCTCGTTGTTGGCCAATTGCTCTTTCGTTTTTTGATTTGTTCGAATGGTAATTTTAAATTTTATGCATTATCGAGCAAAGAATGATAAATTTGGTGGCAATAATTGAAAGCTAACAGTCAGCCTGAAAGTTTTGCCAGTTTTATACAATTCAAAGGATTGTTTTGATTATGTAACATTGATAGTTAAATTAGGAAAAGTTTTCTTCTTATGCCATAACTTATTTTTGAAAGAAAAAAATATCAGGGTTGTTGTTAATTAATTTTTGATGATTTGAAAACAAATCGTAACAAAACCCGGTTTCAATAACCAGTGTCTTAAAATTTTGCCCCAAATTTGCACATGTTAGTTTTTCACCCGAGATTTATAACGGTTTAATATTTATCATCTCGGTAGTTTGAAGTTTCCAAGCCGAATTAACAAATTTTATATAAAGATACCCTAACAGCTACGACTATTAACCATGCGCATGTGGATTTAGATTTTACCTCATACTCAAATAACTAAATACGAGAATGTGGAGAAATTAAAATGAGGTCTGGCTGATCTTAGTGAATATTGCTCGAATATTTTCTCGTTTGTCATCTCAAGTTTCAATTAAATTTAACCAGCATGTTTCTCTTTTATAGCGTAACGTCAAATTCGGATCCTGAAAGTTCTACGTTTGCCGTTGTTGCATGATTGTTGAAGTGTGGCCCATCACTGTACGTCTTTCCCGAATGCTTTCACTTGTGTGCTCCAGATGTGCATTTTACCAGAGTTGCAAGTTTGGAAAACCCGAAAACTGTCACAAGGCTGGATTACGGTAACATTATCGTAACAATGCGGTATACGGTATGTGAACTAACTGCATGTTTTGCAGGCAATGCAAATGCAATATCAAGGTTAGACTTGTGTACTAATTATTTTGTTACTATTTCTGACAATTTGTTTTTTTTAGTAATATTACTATTATTATGGAAAATGGTCACAGTGATCGAAGGATGTGTTTTAAATTAGTTGTGGTATGTATCTTTTTTATCTATATTCAAAACGCCAGGTATTGTATACCAAAATCCACGGTTCGTACAAGGGCAAGGTCCTTAACAAGCCCTTCAATTTTGATGTTAGCATCAATAGCTCTTCGAAAGTATATACTTTTCAGAAAATCAAACCTAGTCTTAATTACATGTTGTCAAATACGCTTAGAATCAAGATTGAGAAATTGTGTTAATTCATTTTTGCTTTTAGGATAATCTTTTATTTTTAATTGTAGCCCTTACAAGTATTTCTCAATGTATTGTTAAATTGAACACTAATAATAATATTACAGATGCAGATTTTTGCTTTGAAATCTAAAATTGCGATTCCATTCTTAGAAAAAGGTTGTATTTTTTTCATTAATAATTGCTTACAGAGTCCTTAGGAAGTGATTGGTTTTATTAGAGAGGGAAAAACACTTGTACGAACCCTACAAATCATGCCAAAAGTTGTGTGAAACTTTACGCTTAATGTGGGAATAGATGTGCATAGAAACAGAACAGAATGGGTTTCCCTTTTTCTAATGTTTTTTAAGTTAAAGGGACAGTATATCTTTTTTTTAAAAAAAAACCTCTATTCAGATATTAGGATAACATGCTCAACAACGTCCAGTTGGGTCGTATTTTGATTCTCGTTTGCTTGCATGTATTTCTACGTGCTGCAATATCCTATTGGGGTCGATTTCGACCGCGTGACCAATCAGGTGACAAGCCACTGCCGCAAAATGCATTTTTACGCCATTTCTGACGCATTTACAGTTGCAAATAGAGAAAAAACTAACCTGGCAGTTGTCAATAATTTGAATGAAGGTTAAATATATATTTCATTAATTGAAAATATTCTCCTCCTCGGTTTTTAAACGTACTGTCCCTTTAACGTGTAAATGTACGTGGATAGTTTCTAGGGGTTGTTGTTGTTTGCCTGTCTTTGCGGCTTTTTTCTTTAGAATTATGAATTGCCAAGTACGTAATTTCGTTATTTATAACCCCAACTTCTTAACTCGAATATTATAAGTGGAGTTCAGGGGCATGCTTAATTTGGGATTGTTAAGTTTTATACGGTCATTGTACAAGGGGAGGAGGAAAAGATGTCAATAAATAAGCAAATTAAAGCTTTACATGGTGACTATATCTGTACCCGAAGAGATAGTTGTAGACTTGAACATTTAATATGTGTTTATCCATGACGCGAACATGTACAATGGACGTAACTCGGTGTATACTGTATGTCTCTCCGAAGGTACAAATATGTCCCCACTGTGTGCTCATTAATGTAATTGTAAGCATATTTAACGAATGCATATTTTAAATTTTTACTTGTTAGAAAGTTGTTGTAGGATTTGAGAAGATAACCATTTTACAGGGAGGGGGAAATGTAAGGTATCTAGCAACTAAAAAGTAATACTGTATTTTCTAAATTCTTACAACATGGAAATTATTCAGCAGTTATTTAATGGATAGGTTTCAAATACAGAACTTATTTATTGATGTAAACCTCGGAATAAAAGTTTGGGTATAATGTTAGATTGGAAAAGTTGAAGCCGGGATTTTTAAACCTTTTTATTTGTTGAATCTGATTATGATTATTATTACACTCCTATACAGAGTTTTTGGTTGATTTTTGTCTTTAAATTACATTACAATTGTACGGCTAAAACGCATTAAATGACTTTCAAGTTTCAGTTTTTTTGTGAACTCGTTTATTGTATGTATAACCAACTGAATAATGATTAGGTTAATTAATTAAATCGATATAGCATAGTTTCAACAGATTTACAACGATCGATTGATTGACGATGGATTGTTGACTGCCTGCAGCCGAATCAATACACACTTCAATATGTCACGGGTTTAGTGCGCTAAATCTTCTACGTAGGTACACAAGTTTAGCCGGAACCTCTTTCGCAATTTCTCTTGCCGGAGTTTGAGCCTAAATACTGTTTCTCCCACAGTTTGTTGTAGATGCTGTTGCATCTGAGCAACAGTTCGCTGTGACTTCCAGACTCGACTACTTGTCCGGCATCTAAGACGTAGATCTGATCGGCGTCAACGACGGTGGACAGTCGGTGAGCGATACAAATCGAAGTCCTTCCTTGCGTTGCCCTCTGAAGCGCGGTCATAATATTCTGGAATAAGTCAGTGGATTTGAAGGATATTATTTAATGTTGGATGCCTCTATCACATTATCATCCTGTATATAAGACTTGGTTTACATGTTCAGTGATGGAATCTAAAGACGAAGTTGCTTCGTCAAATACCAAGATGGGCGCGTTCTTCAAAATTGCCCTCGCGATTGAGACTCGCTGTTTTTCCCCACCTGAAGATCAAAATCAAAAAGGCTTAATTTAGAATTTGTATTTGGCAAGAATACAAAATTAGAATTATCAAGTTATTTAGTAAATTTGTACCTGATAATTTAAGCCCTCTTTCACCCACTTGTGTGTTGTACTGATGCTGAAATGACATTATTGAATGGTGTAGTTCGGCCATCTCTGCAGCCTTGTAGACTTCCTCATCCGATTTGGCAAGATCACCGTAGTGCAAGTTGTACTTGATGGTATTGTGGAAGAGGACAGAATCCTATTTATTGTTTTTTTTTAACATTAATTACATGTTGAAAGATTTTGCAATATCTATATTGAGATGGTTAGTCACTTGCGGAACTATGGCGATAACTTTGCGCAGACTGTCCAGTGTTACGTCGCGGATGTCCTGTCCCGCAACCAATATGCGACCTTGCTCAGGCTCGATGAATCGGAAAAGTAACCTGACTAGTGTCGACTTTCTACAGGCAAATTTGAGGGAGAAGAAATTTAGCTTTGAGACCTTTTAATTGCTGTACTTTTGTTTTTGAAACAGACCCTGAACCGCTGCCGCCAACGATCGCGATCTTCTTGCCGGTTGGCACGTTTATGTTTATCCCGTTCAATATTGGGTTGCTGTTGTATTTAAAGTGAACATTTTCAAAAACTATGCTGCTGTCTTGCGGTGTTACATGTAGTGCAGGCATCCCGATCCTATCCTAAACCGGAAACGTAAGTTATTAAAATCAATTCGCGCCTCGTTTAGGAATAAAATAAATATTTGGCAGAAATGTTGCAGTTCGTTAAAATATTGTGGATCAAATTTTGCCCATTCAGACTGTCAATTATTGCTATATTTTCTATAAAGTTAGACAAATTGAACAGTTGCAAACAAAATTGTTGAAGAATTTACTAGCAGTCATTTGCATGGCAAATTCAATGTACCATATTTGCACGACTATTACCCGCGGGTAATACAAGAAAGTTCAGCATTTTATTATCAGAAATAAATAGGAATTGGTAATGTCGTACATCATAGCGTCGAAACCTTCAAATACCCGAACACTATCATACGCGGGCTATATACGTATGCGGGTTATGCTAGTATATTGGAACATTATTCGTTATTTTCCGCGGAGTATACATGTATGCAAGTTATATACGTGTGCGGGTAATAGTTGTGCAAATACAGTATGTAATTTATATTTTTTTTAGTTTCTGTCACTTTCAGTAACAAATATACAGACATTACTTTGATAGTTGGTGGCACTGTGAGCAACCTGAACATGGCTTCCATGTCAATCAGAGACTGTCTCACTTCTCGGTACACCGATCCCAGGAAATTTAGCGGCAGTGAGAGTTGAAAAAGGAGACCGTTCACTAGAACCAAGTCCCCTACAGTCATTGTTCCTTAGAAGTTGTTAAACCAAGATAAGAAAATTAATTTCACGAATCGCAGTTGATGCTTACAAAAACCAATTGTACCTGCCATTATCCCATCACTTGCCATTATCATTATGGCCGACAACGCAACTGTAAAGATCGCATTCTGGCCGAAATTCAATACAGCTAAACTAGTATTAGTTTTCAAAGATGCATCTTGGTATTTCTTGAGAACAGAATCGTACATGTCAGCTTCGAATTTCTCATTGTTGAAATACTGTCGTAAGAAACTCACATTTTTGCAATACGGTGTTAAAAGTGTGATTTGTTGGCAGCATTACATGGTTCATACCAACAGTGAAAACTAAAGGACAATTATGATTCTCATGCGTTGGTACGAACCCTGGAACTGTTATTACGTACGTACCTTGACAGTCTCGTAATTTATCAAAGAATCTATGGCTTTCGAACCGGCTTCATTTTCGGCTCTATTCATTTCAATCCGGAATTTTGTCCTGTTGCCACGCAATAAGAAATACATAGTTAATTAATTGCAAGATTGAAAACAGAAACAGGGTTGTGCTTTGTTATTTATTTGCGAACCTCCATTGGGTCATCGCTAGCGTAAATGCGGTGTATGTGCCGATGCATCCGATGGTGACGAGAGCAAAATGACCGCCAAACTTGTAATACTAAAGAAACGCATATATTGTTAGTATCTTACGGAAAATGAAACGATGTAAGTGAAATTCGCCATTTGATACCAATATTGAGCTGACTAGGATCACTTCAAACGTTGTAGGCACCACGTTGAACACAAGGGCGGAAAGTACAAAGTTTATCCCTCTAAAATACGAGATCAAACATACAAAATAGTATGCCATTTTGTCAAAGAAGAGAGAAATATGTAATATAATCCATAAAAAACATGCATTAAGTTTGTCAAATTTGAAAATAATGCGCATTTTTTATAGAAACTAAAATTAACATCCATATTTCATAAAATTTCACTGAAATATGCAAGATTATCTTAATGCAAGGTGTTTCAAAAACATTATAACTATTCAGAGTTAATCTGTTTTGATCGAACAATGTACTGTTAGAAAGAGGGAGTTCTTGAAGATTAGCCAACATCTTAAATCGGATGATTTCCAAAAACATTGAGAATGTAGGTAAAGCAATTTAGTGGGAGTTAGCAGACCAATGTACTGTTTGATTTGCAATGATTTGGATTCATTTTAGGGGTACATTTTGCGGAGATTGACTGTAATCGGATCATTTTATTGGTTATTTGATTCAGGAGTTTAACCTAGATCCCCGGTCAAGGGCCTTGGACAATGCCCCGGTTTGTCGCGCCAGATGGAAGCTGAGGTCCAAAGAATGAAGGTGGAGGAATATCTTCCTGGCCACCTGACGTATGGAATGCTGCGCCACTTTTGAGAAGACCGCGTTTCGCAACTCGTTGCACAGCGAAGCACCGGCCCTGGCCGCACCATCTGGTAACATTTTATTTATCAATCCCATGTCAATATGTACGAGCATAATTTAACCCTAGGATTTCCATGATGGGTCTTACAGACTGGGACCATTTCAATTTTGAATTTTCTCACAATTGTATGATCATTTCAACTCGGGAAATTTTTCACATCTTAAAGTATACATACAAGAATATGTGAAGGAAAGTTTGAAACAATTGTAATGTGTTTCTAGAGGTACATGACAAACAGGTAATGCTCCAGTGTCATGTAGAGAGAATGTAAATGTTTTCTGGCAGCGGTCGGCGAACATTTTTCCAAAGCCTGAATTTATTTTTTGCATTTAATTTATGATGAAAGTAGAAAGAGGACTCCTTTGCTCGCAAAACAATCACGGACGTGATTTATATTCTTGGTATAAAATACTGTAAATAAATGCAATAACCTCTTGAATTTAACTAATCTATCCCGAATCAATATATTTTAAGGTAACAAAGATCCCCAACCACTGCAATTCAGTTTCTGAAATAAAATCGAAACTATATTTACAATCGATTGATGCATCCAGTATTTTTTACCGAATTTCAAAAAATGACAGAATTCAATGTAAGTCTGACAGATCCATAATGGCCATTAAAGGGTATATGTGAATAAAATGGCAATCTGATCGAGGGTTTATAATGCTTATTACATCCTAACAGGAGAGCCGTGGACACAGTGATGACCGTGTGCGCCGGGTCGGCGAACGACGCGGTCCAAGCCGAGTGGTCATTCAGGTAATCGACGGCCTGTTTGAAGAGCATGGGAACTTCTACGCTGAGCAGCTTGGAGGCGATCAAGAGACCCATGGCAAGCACAACCCTTCGCCTCAGACCTGGTTCGTTCTTCGGCCACACGTGCTGCATCATGTTGCGGATCATCTGCCAGTTGGTGACCGCGTCCTTCGATGAGTCGGGAACAGGTACCGTCTCTCTCGCCAAACTTGGGGTCCCGGGGTGGAAACAGTTCCTAACACCAATGCGGCCATGCTGCCCTTTCACGTACACACGTATTTTATTTTCCCAATCTCAAGTACAAGTCCGCCAATATCTATATGCCCTCAATTAATTTGAACAGAATCAGCAGTTAAATTCAAAGACGCGTCTTGTTTTATTAGAATTATCAGAGTTAATTTTGCAGGTGTCAGTAATTTAAAATATCATTATTTATAGTGTTGCAAATACGGATTACTTTATAAATTATTAATAAATTATCTCATGCGTCACACTTAATTGCAGATTTTAGTAACACGTTTTAATTCTATGTCACCCGTTTGTAATTATGTCTTATAATTTAATGTAATGGTAATTATTTTACAAAACACGAGAATGGAGATTGTTACTCAAAATGAAATGGTATATACAATATAACCGGAATACAGGTGTAAAATGCTGGGAAAAACTGGTAACAATTCCCACACTTTTCCCATACAAACCTGAATAACTAGTCTGTGTGGATCTAAAGTTAGAAAGGTTCTACCTGGTGCCAAAAATCTCTATACAAAAATTATAGAAAATAAAATACGTGATTACAACGTAAAATAGCACAAGATTGAAAATGTTATTATCCTTAAAATTACCAATGTTCTCCTGGTTTGGCAGTTTGTCCTTAATATTTTATTTATATGAGGAATTTGCAAACTCCGTTTCAGGAGATTCACACTGTACAACCGGTTAGCCATCTTTAAAAGGACGGAGATATTACATTATCGGTTATCTCTTCCTGGCCTTGATGCGGATCTTGATAATCCAGCTATAATCAAAAGCAAAAAACACATTGCCTACAAGCATTTATTGCGAAATACCAAGAAGATAGATAAAGTTGAGTAATTGCATCATATATTCACTATATTTTCACATGTTGTTCCGTTTTATAACGCGTGATCATGTTGCTTGCTGGTTTGCAGCAGTTTAGATCCGCACGCTGGTGTGCGGGTTAAAACCCGCACACGACCCGCCCCACCAAGTCTCTACTCCGTGCGATAATCTCACCACAACGACGCTCTCGCTAATGGTCATTTAATTACTCCGTCTTGGGGAAGAGTGTTGTTTCTGATGACCGCTGTGTGTTGCGGCAGTTTTCCCATGCATTGAATCGTATTTGGAGGGCAAGTGTGGGCCTAATCGGCGATGGATAATGACGGTATCGAACCGCAGCTCTCCTCGGATGCCATGAAGGCGTTGCAGGAATTTTACCAAGAGCAAATGGCGTCGATGCGATCCGACGTCTTATTCGGTGAAACGGGAAAACTGTCCGAGAACGAAACGCTGAAGCTGGAGGAAGACTGGGTAAATTTAATTACTCCCCCACCCGTTGTAAAATATGCCGCGCTTGTTATTGTTTGTCAGACGAGAAAGTATTACGTCATTTGCAGCAATTGAGTCAATTTTGGTACGATGAACCGACGGCGAATTTTTTGGCGGCGGAAGCCATTTACGTCGCTGGAGATTACGGAAGGTAGGCTTAAATGCGACTTTAGGCCTTTTCATGGGTATAGTATACCGCAGTTTAGGCCTAAATATGTTCATTCAGCCCCGCCCACCGTCAACTCTTTCATCATTGCTTTCTAGTAGTATATTCTATTACAATATGCTAATATAACAACACAAGTACTTTGCTAACATATGATGGACACATTTAATTAGTTTTTATGATTTTTTTATTTGAAATATGTGTAATTATGAAAGAAATACATCCATTGTAGCACACATTTTCAGAAAAATCTCATTGGTTTAAGACGCTTCACCTGGAGGTGACCAATCACCGAACGTTAATATTTTGCCAAGTTCAACTGAAATGGACTATTGCATGAATAACATTATTGCACATGTTTATTATAGAAGTTTCATGTGTTTCAACGCAGGGTTGCGTGCATCTCATGTCCAACGCTGTACGGCAGGTTACGACAGAGAAGGCCGAGGAGTTTGACCGCGTACCTCTTTGAGTTTGACCAGCGTTTCCGCGCTTACGGAGATGACTTCTTTTTCTACGACTACCAGGACCCGTTAAATGTTCCCGCAAGGTTGAGGAACTCTTTCGATGTTGTGGTAGCTGACCCGCCGTTTCTATCCGAAGAATGTCTGAAGCAAACCGCACAGACCGTTAAGTTGCTAGCCAAGGACAAGATTATCCTCTGTACAGGTATACATACATCCATATCAAGTTAACCAAACACCACTGTTGGTTATGTTGCAGTTGAACACAAATAGTATAAACGAATAGCAGAAGATGTAGGGGTCCACCGTGAATAACCCTATATATTTAATTAGAAAAACAACAAAGTATTTTGAACGTGAAATTTCAAAGGCAATCGTAAATTTCAGGTGCCGTTATGGAAGATTTGGCGAGACAGGAGCTGAACGTTCACGCGTCCCAGTTTATTCCGAAACACGCGCGCAACCTCGGCAACGAGTTCAAGTGTTACGCCAACTACAACCTGGATGACAGATTAAAATCTGTGTAGAGTTTACTTTGTTACGGTGCAATTTTATGTAAATGAAATCTATGTTTGTTTATTTGTTTATTTGCTTGTCTTTTTTATACTATAAAACTAAATGTTAACAGAAGATTTTCTTTTCTCGTTTACATGATCATTTTGAATTCAACTCCGTGAGAGAGATCTTCAATCTGTGCCAAAATACTTCTGGCCGAAATGGTTCGGTGCTATCGGATGCACCTCAGACGTTAAGATCCTCATATCCGGGAAGGTAGATATCACGCAATTGGCAGCTGCAAATTGACATTTCTTCGTGTTAACAAATTTCTTGGCACTGGGCATAAACCGAATTGTATCAAAACTGCCTATTGCAATATTTTGTTTTAATTAGACAGTCTTAATATTACTTACCATGCGTAGTGCAAAATAAGTTCAGAACTATTATGTTTTCCTCATTAACCCCGTTCTCCTTCAAAACCTTCACAGCTTTTATCATAGTGTTTCCTGTACCTGAAATTTGCAAATACGAAATTAACATTTACCAAAACAAAACATAAATTTTCTCGTTTTCTACGCACAAGACAGGGTTCATATCAATTTATGAAAATATATTGTCCTGTGTTTTCCAAACCGTTATGAAAAAATTCAAGGGCACATATTCACCAATTTTTATTAACAAAACGGAATGTACCATTATTAGTATAATCTTTACAACTTGGAAAGTGATACAGTTGTAATTAACTTAAATACATTTTGATTTGCTCGTATAAATTGGAGAAATTGAACTGTTTAATGTTTTCATTACAGTTTGGAAACCAATCCTACAATTATTTATTTAACTTTAATTGTGAGTTCATACATCCAATTTGCCCGAGTTTTCTGGATTTTGTTATATGAACACTGGCTGTTGTGTACCATATGGAAATACGCACTCATTATGGGATACATAAGGAGAACTTTTCTCCTGTGTATGTCATCCGGGAACTTTGCGTAGACCACGTTAGCCTCGTGAGTATCTTCATCGCTCTGTATGAGAATCTTGCCGATGCGGATTGATCGGCAACAATCTCGCAATCCCTGCTCCATCGCCTCGCCACTTCTTACGATGCTCACACCGCAGTTCCCCTTTTCGTATTTCAAACCATCGTAAACACATCCTGTTTGAAATATCCAAGGAAATCAAAATATATTTTAAAGTATGATATGCGATTTATACAGTAAGCGAAGGACCTGTCGGTGTTATAACACTTGACTTTGTGTACGGCAACAGGTTTAATCCTTCTTCCACAACCAACCTAATCTGAAACGATCAGCAGTTACGTGTATTAATAATAAATGGGAAAATGCAAATTTCAATTGAAATTATACAGTGTTTAAAATGTTTACGTGAATTGCCCAAGCAGAAAAATACTGCACTGTATTAAGTGTGAATGAAAACACACTACACATAGTTGAAATGAGTGCATAGATTACTTTTCAATACACGATGCTTTGTGATTTTATACATTTATATATATTGGCAAAAAAATTTATTTTAAATTTCAATCATGGATTGATGTTTTGTAAGCATCTTATTTGTCGGGATTATTAATTGTTGAGGATAGGGGAAAATAATTTTAAATCACATTTGCTTCGAAAATGGGACAAGATTATATGAGGTAATTTGGGCATTTTTGAAGTGCGCAATATAGTTGCGTGCAACATGTTGCGCATGCAATACTTCGTGACGTAATCACGATCTTTTGCATTGACAGATGCGGCGCTTTGGAAGTTGCGTGCAACTTTGTTGCGGAGGCGGGAAAAATAACTGACCAATCGGTCTGCGTAGAATACGAAGTCACCTCGGGTCGTGTTTCTGGAAAAAAAGGGAAACAAATGCACCCCTTTGAGAGCAAGTTGATGCGTGACTGTTGATCGCATTTCAGGTAAATATAAATTCACTTGTCACGAAGAATAGTTTGGAGCTCGCGGATTTGGTCGTTCATCCGAATAATGCGGATATTTGGGATGTCGAGTTCATTGGGCGACATTGCCGAAATGATTTTACCCAAATGCGCTTGCTTGATCACGTCTGGTTCCATGCACTTGCCTGATAATTACTCGTCAATTAATTAGCAGTTTTCGCAACCGAACGAACGAGTGGCACTTGCGAAAATATATCTGTGTCTACAAGAGTCTCATTATATATGCTCCTTAAAAACCCGGGTTTTTCCATATTTAACAGAACTATTGAGGGTTGTATGAAAACGGGAAAACTGGGAAAATTTAGGTTTCTGGTATAAAATGTTTGGAAATAGGATTTCCAAATATTACCAGAAACTGGAAAACTGACTGAAATTGGACGCATTGATGTGATAAGCTCCTTAAATTGATTTTATAATATTTTAATTTATCGTTATTTTTAACTTATAGTGAAATTGTACTCTTGATTATTTCTATAGAAATTGATTATTTTTCATGGAATGCTCACATTTTCTGTAACTTATTTTAATACGCTCATTTCTTAAATCCTGTTATTTAAATTCAAATTTGTAAATAGTTTTACAATACGTATTTCCATCCATGTGCACTTACAAAAGTGAAACTCACATTGTTCAAATAAAATGTAGAAATTTGTTTATTTGCAAGAATTTTATATTACAATTTTTTCATTTTTGTTTCATATTGCATGGCAATAATATGTGTACAACAATTGGAACAAACATATTATATTTTTATTTTGGATCGAATTCCCCGAGAAAGGATGAAACTCAAAGTAATCCACGGTGTTAGCCTCAGATAACCTGTGCAGGAAATTAAATAAAATTATCACAATACATTAAATACAAACAAAACACAAATTTCTTTGTTTTTACTGTGATCATCTGAAGATATTAGCAAGATTGATCCCAGTGGATACACTAGATTTGGAGGGACTTCAATAAGCGGGGTGTCCCCATAAACCCAAATTGAGATGAGAAATGCAATTACCTGCAAAAAACACAAAATAAATCCTCCAATCTTAACCCCAAAAAATGTATAAATTCGTATTTTTACATGATGTTTGCTTCTATTAATGTACACTTACGCCTAATATATACAACAGTACTCTAGCAAGTATTTTGGCCTTCATTCGAGATCCAGTTCTTGCGCTGCCTATGGAAAATTGTCACTTTATTAAAAGAAACTCCTGTGCAACTTTCTTGTACACAACTATCTTGCGTGCAACAGCTAACATGCTA
>WWPM01022395.1:0-22711 GCA_023279145.1 Glomeris maerens
AACCAACATTAATATTTATGGTACAGTAGTCCTGTATAGTATAGTATATAAATATCAAGGTTTATCAATATATATTGTACATACATACTTTCAAAGAAGGTTTATTGTGGGTTTTTAATTAAGTCAAGAGATCATTATTATATTGTTTTGAATGTAGTTTTTTATCTTTTATTTGTACAGTAATAAGCAGCACTTACAAATATGCAACATTTGAAACCAAACTTTCAATTTCATCATCGAAATTTATAAGAAACAGTCAAATCTAAATTAATTAGTGACATGCATAAGCGTCACAGATATACAGTAGCCTATAGTATAGCAGTTGCAAAATTTCAATACATATATTAAACACCTATATACAATTATACAGAAAGGGATATTTGACTTTTGAATGCTATATAAGTTCAGCAATATTTACGTAATTTATGTAAGCCTATAGCCTATGCAACACGCAACAATATATCACTGATCAAGTTGACAAACTAGAGCAACTCCTCTTTTTATCCAGTGTTTTACTGGTGCAGCAGAAGGAAGTAGAACAGTCAAGACAAAATTAGTTGAGTGTCCAGTTGTGGACAATGTCCCATGCCTCTCACTGGTCTTATACAGTGGGCATTCGTACCTATCACCTTTTTCCAGATCTTTCCTCAAAGTAGGCTGCAGCCATATGGGAGGCATTACATCCCAAAGGATTTTAGAATGCTGCTCTGCTAAAACTAGGCTGTAAAATATAGGATAACACACAGTTTATTTTTTCCTATAGCTTATATATAATCTTATTAAAATAAACTCACTTTACTCGATCCCATCTTGCACCTTCTAGAAATAAACCTCCAATATAGACACCATCTTTGGGTGGATTCTCAGGCGTGTCATCACTCATAACCTTCAATCATTGACCATTCTTATTATTATAAATACTTTTGTGAGGTTTTTTTTTACCAACAAGTCGTTTGAAATCAATTTACCATAAAGTTGAAAACAAGCTGGTCTATTGGGATTCTATATTTCCTGGCATAATTCTGCATTACACCGGTAAAGAAAGCTTGGGTAAAATACAAGCCAGGTAGCCAGAAAACAGCTGGTTTACCCTTGTGATACCAGTTCTAAATCATGTACATGTATGCATTAAATTAAATACATATCCATAAGCAAGAGTATTAGCATACTAAATTTGAATGTAAGCATTTGGATTTATAAAGACATCGATAATTAAATAATAAATTACCGATAAGAATGTTACTCTTTCCACCAGGTCCGAAATATAACTGCTCAAAGGCTTCAGGGAAGGATATGAGTGATTCAACCACATAACTGGGATTTTGCCCACAAGCAGGCTGTTGGCAACACTTTCCACATCACTGGTCATTATTTCCAATCCTTCAAATGCTTTGATTAAGCTCTGAAGACTTGTAGTGATAACTTTCAGAAGCCTTGTCACAATTAAATCAGCTCAATTATGCAACTATTGCAATTAATACATGGTTGTGATTCGAATTTTAAGTATACCTATTGTAGCTTTCCATTTCTTGCAGCAAAACAGTATTCATACTTTCACTGTAAGTAGTTGGATATTTCACATTGGCTTCAATTAGATTGAAAATCTGAGGAAGCTGTAGCACAAAATTTGCTACTAGTATTACTATACACACAGTAATGGCCACTTTTTGAAATAAAGAATTGGCCAATTTCATAGTGTTTATATTAATTGGGTGGTAAATGTGAAATAAATTTGGCTGGATTAATGAGGAGCTCCAGGGAATTGCCATTGAATAAGCTGGGATTGTTCCTAAATAAGACCTCCATTTTTGTATAATTGCAGTGAGAGGATCTTAATGAAATTGGTCAGTATTTCACAAGAAGGGACTTCAGACTGTTTTGGAACCCTTTCTATGTCCCTTAACTCGTGTGCATATGAACAAAATTCGAAAGTACTGTACTTTGTTCAAAATTTCTTTGGCCGTTTCCTGCAATGCACCATCACTGTGATCACTTTGTGACGACATTGCTTGTCCACGTGCCATCAGAGCTGAATTCATCAAGAATCTTGCTTCTCGAAGCTGCTGGACAATATCCACATTCTTGTGAAGCCCAAATACTTCCGGTTCTTGTACAGGGGAAAGATTCTGACATTTTTTTAAATAACATAATATACCTACTGCATGTATATACAAGAGCTAGTCATTATTTTATATCCAAATACACTACCTGTATGTAATCTAAGAAATCCTGGTATGATATACAAGACGGGATAACAGTTGACTTATCTGGAACCCCGTCTTGAATGACATCCTCATTGCAGAAATCGTTGAGGAAAGTTAACAAAACCCTTCGGTCCCAGTCATCAGTCACACGGCCTCCATAGTTACATTCACCAACAGTGTACCTGATGGCCTCAAATGGCACACCATCAAATTCTTCCATAAAAGTCTGAATGCAATGAATAACGACCGAGTATAAATAGATACATGATATGAAATAATTCAGTGTAGGCTACAGTATACTTTAATATCAATTTCAACACCTTTAATTGTTGCAGTGAAATATGCAAATCTGATTCGTTGAATCCATAAGGAATATTCCAACCAATTGGCCCAAACCTTTTGCGTTCCAAAACAGAAGCATGGAAGAAGCAAAGTCCAAACAATAGTTTTCTAAACATCTGCAATCACAAATTGTTATCACGTATTTCTCAAACATGACAGTTAATTATCGTTTTCAGCTATAGAATTGGTATAGAGGTGCATCACTTATTAGTTAAAATTCTGTCCAAAACAAAACATTGATAGTATTAAATTTAAGGGAAATAATTAATTTTGCTGCTGGATATTATATACACTGTTAATTAACATTGCAAATAAGTACTTAACCAGTTCTTATTGTAAAACACCTCTTATAATTATGTAGGTCTAGGTTTACATTTTCTTTTCCTGGACATGCATTGAAAAATGCAACATCCTTTATTGGATCTTGTTGATAGGCTTGTAGCAAGTTCTGCCTTAGCCCAGTAGGAGGCTCATTAGTGATTTTGATGCTGCTTTCTAAAATTTCTACTGGGAACTATAAACCAAAACATTACAACCACGATTCGCATTTCATTTTGACCAAACTATAACAACTTTTTATACATTGCTCGATGGGTAACTGGTCAACCATAATCTAAATTGCGACTTTGTGTTTTCCAGTGTTAAATTCGAACATATTTTGTTCAAAGTTGGTAGCCAAGATGTTGCCAAGTGGCAGTTCTGCAGCAAGACCCAACCTCCAGTATTTTGTGCATTTGCAATGGCTTCTTCAGCATAGGGGCCCTATATAGAAACATTACTCAGGCTTCTGATTATACACAATAAACTAGAAATTAACTGACCTGGCCCTGCCCCAAAGAGACAATCTGGAAATTAGTGCTATTATAGCCACATTCTTCCGCAAAATTCATGATGCTAGATAGAGGATCTGTTCCAGGTGAGAGAATGAATAGGAGTGGTGAACAGCAACTTGAATCTTTGTAACTCCTTTCCAGATCAAAGTTAGGAGGTTCTACATAAGCATTCCCCAGCTGATTCTTTACAAATTCAGTAACAAAAAAGATGACCTAGCATAATACAAAGCTCTTATAAATGCATATGATATGTGATATTTCAGATTTTCATGCAGTCAATAGGGACTCTTACTTTTTCTGGAGAAATACACCGAAACACGCATAACATTTGAAACTGGGTTAATTTCGAATCCCATGGAACTGGTAAATTGTCCAAAGTAAAAGCACCACCATTACAAGCATCTTTCCAGAGTTTTAGATTTTCTCTCATATGTTCACTAAAAGCAGGATAAATTTTATCCTCGAATTATATGGTTGAATTGGAATAATAGAGAGAAAAATATTACCAGATTCCTTGGAAAGCTGGTACAGAATCAAGCCGACAAACTTCTTCCCATTGTTGTTGATTGAGCCATGAGGAATCCGGATTAGGGAGATCAGTTCCAACACCGACTCCACCAGTTAGAAACCAGCTTAATTCACAATGCTCCAATTCATTTTTACCTCTGAGTAATTATTAAAGCAACAACAATAAAAATGTATGAGATAACTATACATATTTTCTCTTACATAGAACAGAGTTGCAAATTACGTTTACTGCACTGACATTATATATACTTAACATGCAGGTTAGGAATGTTGGAAAACTTACATGAGGATGTTGCAGCATAATAAGAATGAAAAGAGCAACTTGTCTCTTTCAAGAAGTGACCGGCAAATGTTGCTGTACAAGCTGTAGTTAAAATCTTCTGTTACATTCCTCAATCTTGATTCCAAATCATCACATTTTGCACTTAATTCAAAACAAACAATATACATATAACATTTGATTGCAAATTAAAGTGAAAAATTCGAACATAAACATACGATACGATAAGAAATACAGTACATTAACCTGTTTTCGATGGAGTTGATGAACAGGTTTACAAACCAAACTAAAGAATACCTATACATGGACTGAATATTGAATAGCTCAGTTACACAGAAAAATAGCACTGAAGAGTGTTTTGCTACAGGTCTATACAGAAATCTCGAATTCTCTATCATTTCTTCTGTTTCTTCTGCAACCTATTCAAAGTAACTAATTAATTTACAGTTTACAAATAATATATGTAGATATTTAGTTTACTTTTTGCTTGGCTGAGATTTCATCTGCAAGGCGTTTGGAAGAATCAAGTACTTCTACTGCTGTCTTGTCTTCAAGAATGTTACCTTCTGAAGAAGACAGAGTTACAAGGATTCTATCTTCGATCTCTTTCAAGAGCTTTTTGTTGGCAGAGCTCTGTGCTACAAGGTCATGATGAGCTGTTTCCAATTCTGGTCTGGAGTTGAGTAGAAAAATAAGACTTGAAAAATTGCAAAGTGAAAGCTAGGCATGGGTGGCAGAATAGGAATAATCACTTTTCTTTTGCTACAACAATTCCCAGCAACTGATCTTCAAGTCCTTCAGGAGTTATAGCAAAATTGACAATGCAAACTTTAGTGGATAACTCGGGAGTAAAATGTGGATTGCGCAGTTTGGTTGTGATATAAAGTCGGAATCGAGGATTATACTGAAGCAATGCATTGCCCAGTTTGATCATTTCAACTCCAGCTGAAAATTTCCAATCAAACATGTATTTAAGCCAATGTAATGAATGGACAAAACTATTCTAGAACTAGTCGCAGTGTCTAGATTTAATTCAGAAGCAGCCAATGGGAAGTTATATAAACTAGTTCAATGCTGGCTTGAGATATGTACCTTGCTTATAAGTTTGCTTTAATAGTATTGGTTCCAATGCAGGATCGACATCTTCACCAACATTCTCAATCAAAACTGGGCTTCCGGTTTGAACACATCTTTCCAGTGTCCTCATAAAGTCTTGGTCAGACAGTGACACAACTGATAATTTGTTGTCTGCTTCCGTATTTTTCACCCATTTATTTGCTTGTCCTTCAGGGTCGATCATCAAGGGCCTTAAATTTGTGCCATTTAATTCACCAGTTGCGACAGAATTATTGCCAAGTTCTAATATTGTGTATGAAATCTCCTTTGGTTACCATTTAATGGAATTGTAAGCTATGATTGCATTGTCTATTGAAAAACCGTCACTGGGAAGCCCTGAGATTGTCCAAGTTTGAATTTGAAGTGGATTTCCAAGAACTTTGCTAACACTTAAGTTATTGGAACATGGAATGCGAAGTTCCTTAAAAAACATAAATCATTATTGCATTTGTTGTATATTTGAATGCAAGAGTAAGCCTTATATAGAACAACTAAAATATCAAACTTTGCAATAAGACATCCAGTCTTTGAGGCATTCTATTCTGTACAAAGCAGTGAATGGCCCAAGGTATGCTAAAACAGCTGCTGACAAAAGAATGTCACCAACTATCTCTCCAAATTGATCTTCCAGAGCTTGAGCTGCTGCCAGCCATCTATAATAGGTTGCATTTGTTGCATTAAGATAAAGCAAATACAAGGAGCAAATACCTTTCTTTTTCTCCTCCAAGTCCTTTTATGAGCTCATTGGCCCTTTGCAGTTTACAGGAACACTGCTCCGTTCTAGCTTCTAGTTTTTCTTTCTTCTCCAATGTATCTTGAAGGCGCTCTTGCAGACCTTGCAAATGACCTTCAATCACGAGCAATTCGTCTTGTTTTCCCTTTAACTTCGCTTTTATGATGGACAAACTTTCTTCAGATTCTGCAAGTTTCACCTTCTTTGGTGCCACAATCTGCACAAAGCCAGAAACAAATTTTGATGACATTAATATCATTCAAAATATTATAATACACATGTTACAGGTTATTGTAAAAGGACCTTGGCAGCACGGTCGTATATCTCCATGGCCCTAACCCATTTACAAAGTCCTTCAGCAGCTGAAGATGCCTTTGCCACGTAATTCGGATCAAATTGGGGATTGCAAACGTACTCTTTTCTTATTTTAGCCATTATTGCTGGCTGACAAAAAATACAGGGATGAACATGTGTAATGATGTTGTGATGTTTTATATTTTATTTACTGCAATGTTGTCTTTATCGTATTCTTTCAGTTTCCCCAAGAAACTTATCTCTCCCAACAACTTTTTGGATGGACCCCAGTAATCGAATACCTGAAAATAACAATCAGCTGATCACTGCTGTTCAGAGTATAGCTAGTAAATGGTTGATATATAGCCAACCTTCTGTCCAGAACCAGATGGGTCTTGGATTTTTTCTGGTTTGATGTCTTTCATGACACAAACAGCTTCCATAACTAACTTGACAACTTGAGGTGGGCTTTTCATAGACTTTAAGACTGTTATGTCTGCAGGCTGTGCAATAATACAATTCAAACAAAATCAGATCTGCAATATACAAATTGTATGTAGGCTTTTGCTGCTACAAGGACCTTTAATATATCCAAAGCACTAATTGCTGCTTCCAAACTGGGAATTGCTTCTGCAAGATCAGCTTGGCATTCATCTCTAAGTATCTTAGCATTCTCTGCTTGGATGTTAGCCTCAGCTTCATCACATCTAACTATACTTCTTTTCTCTTCTGCTTGTTTCGATTCTTCTGCAATTTCCTATATACATTTCAGCATTGTGTTGATTTATGCAATCAGGATGCTAGTTAATTTGATTTTCAGCATTCACTGCCTCTATTTATCTTACAGTCATCATGGTATGGGCATTGGCAGTTGCTTCCAAGAGCTCTGGCTGTAAAATTTCCAGTTCCTTCTGCATATCTGCTATTTGTCCTGTAGCAAATATCAGTTTCTGAACTCCACTTCTGTATCTCTCCTTTGACTTTGTCACCCCTTCAATCTTTTGTTTCAGTAACAGCTGAAAAGTGTCTATCAGCACTAAGAATGCTGAGGGTGTAATGTAGAGCTTCAGTCCTTTCTCAGATGTGAACCTTTTCATAAGCATACACACATGAACATTTTGAAGATTCTGAAATCATAGACACTGAATTTGGACATATTATGAGTGGTGCCAAATTACTTTGATGCCAGATCTGTCGCAGTTATGTGGAAATACTGACATATCCGCACAATCGATTGTTTTTCAGTGTCACCGAGTGAACAGTTTTGAAGGTAACATTGTGCAACACGTTCCAATGCTTCTTTTGGCCAAGCCTATGGATTGAAGCTAATATTAAGTCATAATGCAATGTTTAAAATGCTGAGTAATTGAACTAAGTGTAGGCCAATGCTGTAAATTGATAAAGGAAGCATTTAAAGTTGAACCTGAAACCAGTCGACTGTACAGCAATTGACCAATGAAGGAAATTCTCGAAGTCTGCTTCGAAATAGTTTGTTAATTGGGCTAAAGGCCAAAACCAGATGCAAATTTTGCCGACATCGAGATAAGAAAAATTCAAATATGGACAGAGGTGTTTGGTCAGTCCCCTTGGATGAAGATTGAAAAATTGGACGAACAGACTGAAATTGCAATCAGAAAAAAGTATCACTTATTGCTAATTAGGGCAAAAATGCAAGTATAAAATACAAATAAAAGCGAGGATCTTAAGAATAACTTCAATGATTACAAACAGACTTACCATAAAACGAATAACTTTTAAAATTTACATATACGTATAATAGGGAATGGAAATATTATTAAGCATGCAGTTCATTTATGTACTTTATACATATTCAAAATCTATCTATTGTTATGTAATTAATATAGGCTGATCATTAATAATACCAGAATGATTTCTTGCTTCTCTTCCAATGAAAATATGTTTGGAATCTCTCCTGAATTTAGCAGACTGTTTATGTCATCCAAGAAGCTCTCATCTTTAATCTGACTATCAGTTATCAGAAATGCAGTTCTCTTTCCATACACACCTACTGAGCGAATAATGTTCTGGGCAAATAAAATAAGAATCTAAGTATAGCCAAGAGTAGTATAGCCTATTTATGCAGTTGTATTTCATATTAAATAGCTGCGCAAACCTTCAAATCCTCCTTCCACTCGACTTTGCCATAATTCTTGGTAATTTCAGGTTGACATAGAGTTATACCAGAAAGATTTGATGCTAAACGAGTCAATGATTGTCTCCCACTTCCACTGACACCCAATAATAAAGCATGTCCTCCAGGAATTCTTAAGACCCGACAAATGCGAGACAAGTGCTCCAAAACATATCTAGAAATACGTTCTTGTTTCAGAAATCTTTCCACAAAAACACAATTCTAGCAGTTTTATATGGAATTTTTTGTACACGCACCTGAAAACGACAATGTTAAGTTTCGATTTCTGCACATTATTGTATTCCTCCAGATATTTTTCTGACACTGACTGGAATTGGCAAATGTCAGTAACTTCTTGGTAAAGTCTTTCATTCGCAGGTGCATCTTGCTGCATGTAATCTCCGAATAATAATGTTTGCATATCTTCTTCAGTCACCTGTAGTTTATCAAATTTACAAACTTTTTGTATAATTAACATATCTAGACATTTTTTTGGTATAATACATTGCTAACAGCTTGT
This sequence comes from Glomeris maerens, assembly GCA_023279145.1. Lineage (NCBI taxonomy): Eukaryota > Metazoa > Arthropoda > Diplopoda > Glomerida > Glomeridae > Glomeris > Glomeris maerens. Next base: position 9,003 of record WWPM01022395.1, read on the forward strand.
CTTACTTTTCTATTTTTACCACCCAAGTTGTCAAAAACCAGATCAACATTATCTTTAAAGTTTACTTTGATGCACTCCTTGATTTGCCTGAAAAGGAATACACAAATAATTCATGTTTTTCAAGCATTTGTTATGGAAAAAGTATATTACATTCAGTATTCTTATACTATACTTCAATTAGTTCGCTCTAAACTTTTCCCTTATACTGTATTCTAATTACAGGGAAATATTTTAAAAATTGGCACATCCACATTTATTTTTACAATTACTTACAAAAACAGCCATGTTTTGTCGCATTCATCCACTAGGCGATCATAAATCACTCGCATCACTTCATGAACCCAAAGCCTTAAACATTCAAAGCATATTTCATTAATTAGAACACTAATTCCGAGTTTTCTTTTCATATGCATATAACACTAATGTTATAAATTGCATATTACTTTGTAAATGTCCTTTTGTTTTGAACAGATTCCTTTTTAATCAAACAACATCCCAGTATGATCCTAGCAACATCTCGCAAATTGAACATGTAGTGACTTTTGGAAGGTGTTGGAAGCAATTGCAAGATGGATGCTTTATAAATGCACATAGTTGCAGAAACAACACAGTTTACCACTGGGAAAACCTCAACTGTGAATGCTCCCAGCTATCAAATATTACATTCTTTGATCAGTTACAAATTAGGTACCTTAGATCTGATTTGCACAATACAATTAAATGATAATTGAAAGTACTAACCCTTAAGTGTTGATTCATAATTGTTGTGAATATGTGCTGCATTATTTCATCGCTGAACGGATTAGTTGCAAGAACATTAAAATGTCTTAAAAGTCTGCCTGGGATTGCTTTAGTTAACCCTGTTGCAGCAATAAATTGGATATCTTGAAGAATAATCTTTGTCAAGTCTTTGTGATGAAACCTTTAATTAAATGTACATATGGTCGATATTGCAGGGGTTGAGTTTGTAAACTAATTACTATAAACTTGCCAGTAATGGTGATCAAAGAAATGTCGAAGTAGTTCCAGAGGAGGTTGAGCTCCAAATGCATCTTTGGCAGGTAAATTCAAATCATCAACAAAGATGATGCATTTTTTGCCAACAGCAGGACCAAAAACACCTTTCCTTCTTTTTTCTAACTTGGCAAGAACAGTATCCTAAATGATAGAATTTGTAAACCCATGTACATCAACTTTTCAGGGCAGCTTAAAGTCTAGTCAATAAAAATATTTCAGGAAGGTTTATAAGAACAGCAAATGATTACTAATTGCATATAATCGCAATATAGCAGGGTATATACATTGCAATCTTTGAAAATGAACAAAAAAAATATATAGTTCTAATTACAATATTTTTGAACAGTTATATCTAAAAAACTAATCAAAATTTGAATGAATGTATATTTAGAAGATTACGATGATGTTCAACTGATTGTCTATGTAGAAGACAAGAAAATTTCTCGAAATTTCTGAGGAAAATCATGAATTTCAGGGTGATTTTGAGTCTTGCATTTATTTTATGTGCATTTTCCCTATTGGGAATGTTGATTGTGCAATTATTTGGTATTTAAAATTCACCAAAGTTTGTGTAGTAGTAGATTGAGCAGAAAACGACATAAACACTGGAGCATAATTCTCCACTGGACGTAATCCATTCAACAGCTTGTTTTTAACATAGGCACTTTTCCCAGTACCAGTAGGTCCAACAAGAAGCAAGGGCCTATTTATAAAATGAGCTCATAAATATGAATAGCATCACATTCATTCAGTTGCTATACAACTTACTTGTCACATTTTATGAAAATATCCATCATATATGAATATCTTATAGTATCAATAGTGGGAACAACAAGTTTCCAGATACTAGTATTCTCAGTTTCCGATTCGAGTTCCCAGATAAACTCTTTCCAGTGTCTCCAGTGTCCTTTTCTTTGAAACTTTTGTTTATTGAAACAAGTTAATACCAGTATGCATCGATGCAATTTAATATGAGCATTCAAATAATATGGTTCTAAAAGCTTGCCTCGTAGACATAATCAAACACAACTCCCTCAGAAGGAAATGAGCATTGAATTTTGCTAAATTCCAGTGGAACTGGATGATCTGGCAATTTTCCCGCCATGAAATCTATGAGGAATGAACTCATTTTGTCACGGCTTTCCGAATTGCAAATGGCGCCCAAAGACCAAACTAATCCGAACATGACTGAAGCCTAGACAAATTGAAATTAGTTATAACAATTAAGATCTGCAGAATCTCATTTAGAAAATGACAGAAATGTCTACATATATGAACAATGTAAAATCTGCACAACTGATAAGTCAAAATACCTTTGTATGCACCTACTACCTTTAACACTAGAAGAGCCAGATGCAGTCAATTTGACTATTTTTCAATATTAATGAATATGTGACCTTGACCTTTGGCTCTTCTAGTGTTAAGTTCACAACAAAGAAAATGATTTAACAATAAAATAAAAAGATATAATTAGCTAATTTGAATGAAAGAACCTATCAGAAAGTTGAATTCATTACATTTCGTATGAATACATGTGCACAAATAAATTTAGTTAAATAAATAAGTTATTTAGTGAAATTATAAGAAACAATGTTTAAAATTGTAGCAAAGCTTTTGTTAATTTGTATATTCCATTTCATTTTTGCGATTGTATCAAATGTTTATATTGCTGAGGTAGTGATTGAACGTAAAATTGAGTAAAAATTTTCAATATTCATGTGTTAATTAATGTCATGAATTGTTTGCTAAAATAACTCGAATTTCTCAGATGTTTTTGCAAAATTTACATATTTTGTAGGCAATTTTTAAAGAAGGGTACTATAGTACATAAACTTGCCATTATCCAAACTTTAAAATACTTTGCATCACTGTCTTTGCATTGTGCAACAGCTTGCGACATAACTGCTTCAATAACATTGAGGAAAGAATTCACCAAATGGATCTCACTCAGTTTCAAAATGACCTGGAAATTATTACACAGTACAACTAAAGAGAATTACGAAAGCATTTTGTGAAAATCTGTTGCACAAACCTCACAGTGTTTGTGCTGAAATTCAATGCAAGGGACCAGAAGCCAATCCAAAATTGTAGTAATGAAATCTTCATTTCCATTCTTCCAAATGCAATCACTAACACTTATCCAGGATTTAACCAATGGAGTCCAACCCATTGCTGTTGGCTCTACATAAATCATCCCACAGCGACTGACAGTTGCTGGCTAATTATTACATTGACAACAAGTTACAATGAATACATATTTCCATTTCATATATTTATAATTAATGATGAAACTTACTGATGCATGTTCCAAGTCGCTCACTTCAAATATGATACTCATAAGTGGTGACATTGATATTATTTCCCCACTCAGAAGACAGAGCTAATAGTATAAATGAATTTGAAAATGAAAGAGATTTCCTTTCTGATCGAATCACATATTAATTGAGATTAATTTATGTATATACTTTTTTGTTGTCATCCAGAACTGCATTTAAATTTTCCACCCAAATACTGTCAACTGGCCCATCAAATATAATCCATTGGCGATCAGATGAAGTTGAAGTTGCAAATTCCCGAAAAGCATTTGATGCTACACCATCAGTCCACTTATTGCAAATTAACAAAGATTAAATTGAAGCTATAGGGGCCTCATTATTTCAATAACTCATTAAGTTGTGAATAAACCTCATGCGAGACTGCATCAAACTGTCCATATAGTTGTCCCATTGTGAGTGATTTTGGATTGATAACTAGATAATTGACTTTTCCATCATTGCCTTTTCCCAGTGTGTGCATTAAGTTTAAAGTTCTCGCTAAAACTTGCAGAATTGTCGTTTTTCCACCAAATGGTTTCCCAACAAGTACAAGTCTAAATAACATCTTAAAATACTGTATTTGAAAACATAGAATAAGATACCAATGGAGGGTTTAATATTATACAATATATAAATGTGCATGTTTTGAATTATACTTAATATTATACAATATATGAGTATAAATGTATATATTTCGAATTATTACTTACCCATGCCTTGCTAGCATTGTTTCATATGTTTGTTCAATTTTTCTCAAAAATATCTCACAGGGTTGCAAGTTTCTTTTTCGACAAGTTTCTTGCATTGCATCCACAAATGCCTGATCAATTAAATTAAATTGGTTTTACATCAAATAGCTAACGATTGTCATAAGAGAGTGTTTTTAATTTAAATAACATACTGTGCGATCAAGATTAGGAAGATGAACACCAGGAAACAGATCTGCTACAATGCCCTCAAAAAGAGGAATATCCCTTGGTAGAAATTTCGGCAAATTCAAATCCACCAAAGCTCTCAAAATCTGATATCAAAGAAAGTTAATTAGGATATCTTTCCAGAATGTACTCCAATATATATTAAATACTGAATCCTCCTATTACTATATACCAAAATATCCTCATTTTCTTCTGGGTATTTGAGTTTCAATGATCCAGCAGCAGCTAAAACTGTTTTTACAGCTCTCATGCCATAATCATAATGGCTCTGAGGTGACAATTGCTCTGAACATAGTCTATATGTTGAAATAACTTTAGCTGATAACTCATGAGCATCGAGGAAGCCACAAGAGTAAAGACTAATTTCTGCTATCATTTTATAATCAGGTACCATCATCGCAACTGATCTGAACAGCACCTATATGATTAGTGCATGTAAAAGTTTTACACATTGTACTCCGGAATTTAGAAAGTATTTAACAAATTCTGTGCGTGTTACTGAATTTAAGATTACCTTAAGGTTGTCCGGTAATTCAGATCTACCAGAGTACCCAGGATTCATTGTAATGCAAGTGTAACATGTTGAATTCAACTGAAGTTCAGTACCATCAAACACAAATGTGGTCATTTTGGATCGGACTGCTTGTACGATGCACAACATCTTCAAATTCAAACATATCTTGATTAATATTATTATTTGCTCATGTCATTGAAATTAATTGCAGGAGTCAAAGTCTAGCAAAAATCATGTCCGTCAAAGATCTCTTTAGGAATTCATAATGTATTTCAGGAAAGTTTCATAATAATACTGTAATATTTCTGATATATTTTGTTTTGATTGTGTAAAAGCCAGATATACTTGTATACTGTATATTTCACTATTGACTATGTAGCTAGCACAATATTAGGAATCAAATTTGAATTTCTTGTGAAAATTTTGCACATTTCAGGCTCAGCATCTCAAAAGGAAGAACACTAAATATTTTGGAAGCCAAAAACAGAAAACTAAGCCAAAAAATCGGAAGAAAGCTGTGAATTTCAGAACATATGTCATTTATAGAGTATTGCTGTACAGAAATATTAGCATGACTTGCACCCCTGGACCTGAATAATAATGTATATGTTTAGTCTGAGCGTTTTAACTGAAATAATTGGTTTTGAAAATTGTGTTTGTAATTGACCGTATGATAATTGAACATTTTTCACCCTCCTAAAGTAGGAATTTGAATAAGAAGAACCCAAGGTATCATTGGGAAAATTCAAATTGAGAGTGAAATGGGTATAATGTGAAATGACCTGTATGAAGAGCAAATTTATCAAAATGCACATTTAGAAACAATATGCAATTTCAAATAATTGAGGAAGTTTTTGACTATGGGTTACTGATAACTCAATAATTTGGAATGTCTCCATTACCCATATTTGGTTCAATATTGTAAAGATGCTACACGTGTTTCGACCCACACACGGGGCACTCATCAGGCATCAGAACCAATTCCGGCTCCAACACGGAGACCGAATTAATGTCAGAAAAATCTGATCATTAATATTCACCAACAGACACCAGTGGATTTGAACCCAAGCCTCCTGGGTGAGAGGAGGATGCTATAACCACTTGGCCACCAAATATGGGTAATGGAGACATTCCAAATTATTGAGTGCAATTTCAAATTGTTGCACAATCTCGATCAATATCCACATCATTTGGTTTATGATGATCCACACCTGGAATTATGCAGCAAGTGGTTCATCATCTTCTAGATTTTGATTCTTCATAAACATCAACTGTTCATGACAGTAGCACAGCAATTTCTGTGCAGAGCTATGTACATGCATAATATGCATTTTGGTAAATTTTCTCTTCTCATTTCACCAAACCAATTTTATTGTTAATTTGAACTTTCCCAATGACACCTTGAGGTCTTCTTACAACTTCCTACTTTAGGAGGGTGAAGCAGGAAATTGCCATTACAGCAAATTGACAATTAGGTTGCTTATAACATCACAGGGCCAATTACATACACAAGAAATCTGAAGATCTTTTGTCAAAATTACTGTTTCACTTAAAAAGCTTCAGACTATAGCATACCTGTTGAGCTATGACCGAAAGCACTTCCAAATCGATGCGGTTAAACTCATCGAAACAGGCCCATGCCCCACATGCTGCCAGTCCCTTGAATAACTGCCCATGGAAACACAGAACTGTTCCACCAATTGTCTCAATTTTTTGGCTCATAGCCATCTTATATTTATTGAAATACCTTTCCCATTGCAAGATAATCCAATCCTTCAGAACAATTGAATACAATGCACTGAACTGCAAGTGCCTTTGCAAGATCTTTCACTGTTTCTGTCTTGCCTGTTCCTGCAGGTCCTTCTGGGGCACCGTTCAGATGCAGGTGATAGGCCCCAATAAGGGTGCGGTAACAACGGTCAGTTAGTGGAGTAATCACCAACCTTTTCAATTATATATAAAACAATATTGTTCCAGTATTTGTTTAGTTTATGGTGATTGTTTAATTGCAGTCTCACCGAGGAGAATTGCCCAAATACTCGTACATGTATTTGACTGCAGCATTTGTTATTCTAACCGAACAGTCATCATTTTGCCAATAATATCGTAGTTGGGCTAGCCATTCAAACTCATTGGGTGATGATACTCCTGTTCAATACAGTATAATTCATCTTATTTATTGTACAGATTGATATTGAGCATCATGTATATAGCAACTGAAATCTATGAGCACTTGAAATTGAGAAATCTATTACGCCATAAATAAAGCTATAGGCTTCTTAATACTAGGAAACATTTCTGAAATTTGGAATTACTAAGTATTTGTATGAAACCAGAAACCACAAATGTCAGGGTTGCCATTGCTTTTCGGATTTAAAATTCCCTGACAAATTTTTAGAATAATAATCAAACTGCTTCACATTTCCAGGTTTTCAAGAATATAAGTGACAACCCTTTACATGAACACCATGTAATTTGAATGCATAAAGTAAATGTCAATTATTACAGGAAAAATCTCAGTTGAATTGAGAATACTGCTTAGATTACAAGAATTCTTACCTTTCTCTATGAGACTTTCAACAACATCCCTGCTATGCACATCCATCACAACCAAGGCACCCAAAGTAATCCTTTCCTGTTCACTTAAATTCCCTCTAACCATTTCAACAATATCTTCCAGTTCCTTCTTTTGCTGACATGCATATTTCTGCAAACTCGCAATGGGACTCTGATCCCGAAGAGCATCATCCACTTGTTTTGTCCAAAACATTTGAGACACACATAATGCGATTTGCCCTGGCCAACATTTTAACCATTCCTTTCTTTGGCAGCCTGTGTATTTCTGTATACAAATCGACAAAGGGCCATTATTTGAACCTGCAAAATCTAATCTCATTAATGATTATGATTACATACGTACTTGCTGTGCATCATCCATTACTTGATGCACAGACTTCACCATCACATCTTGAACCTTATTATGCATTTACAGAAACATTGATTCATTAAAAATCCAAGATAGCTTGAGTGGGGAAGAAATGAAAAGCAGCTATACCTGAAGCAACCATTTTTCTACTTGCCCACAAGCAACAGCTGTGTGAACTGGTTCAGAAAGCTGGACTTTTTCCCCTTCCCGGCTACACATAGCTAATATAGTAAAATCGGGATTGAAATCTAATTCTGCAATTCCTTCAAAGCATTTTTTCAGATGAGGTTGAACTCTTCGAGGATCTCTCGTCTCGGAAAGGATTTCCAGCATTTCATCATTGGAAAGAAAGAAGAATCTGCCGTTTATATAGTAATAATTTGCCTCAGTTAGAAATATAACATTCAAATATTTTTGCATATAAGACTAAATAATATTTTAAGACATATCCTACCTAGGGAAATACAATCGTTTTGTTTCAAGATAATCACTTAGCCCTTTGTTAATTCGTTCCAGGATTTCATTGCAGCTAATGAGCTTGTCTCTCATTGATTCACTTCCTGCTGTGCTCATCACCTTTTGGAAATTAATTAAGGCACTGATTGTAACAGAAAGAAACTGCACAGGATCAAATTGAAATTGAAATATAATCTCGGTCTCGAAAGATGGACTAGTGAAATTCCAGAATTATAAAAATCAAAATGAGATTTTGTATTTACTTTGGCATCGCACACCACTTCTTTCATGATTCCTTTCCAGTGATTGCATACAATTAGGAACAGTTCTCCCTCCTTTGCCATTTGCTGAACTATATCCTTGGATGAAAATATTGGTTCAAGATACAGCCATTGCACTTGCACTTTCAGCCATTCATCTATTGTTTCCTGAGCTCGGACCAAACGCTCTTCCCAAGCCTACATTTAAAATGGAAATCAACTCATTAGTTCTATTTGTATTTGCTCAGAAATCAACAAATATACTGTATATTTAAATTAATAAGAGTTCCTAGCAGTTCCTACTGGAAATTAATTTCCCTCTTTTTCTAATTTCTCCAGATATGAAAAAAAATTCCTAGCAGTTCTATGAATTTATGAACAAAATACATTTTTGAATTCAAATCAAATTGCTCAAATACAATTGCATCAATTCTAAATCATATGAAATATTAATGAATGTAATTACATTATTATTAATTGGTCATTATATTAATAGATTAATATTTTATAATCCCTGTTGTTACGAAAACCATTGGCTTCAATTATATTTGCATACCTTAATTTCTTCTTCAAATGGTTTTACAAATGGAGAACCTCTCATAGTCTGAACTTTAATTATATGATCATCTAATGTGAGTTGAATGTCTTCGACTGCTGTTAGAATTGAAATTCCAGTTTCTCTATACTGTGTAGTTGAAAACTTAATATAATCCCACTCCCGGATCAGTTTCTGAACCGATTTTGTCATGGAATATTCCTATATTCATGTAAGAAATTCACGAATTAGGGATATCATTTGAATTTCAAATCAATGATTAGTGAAATATTGCATGCACCTTTGCAGCAGTTGCAGTTATAGGTTCCAATTTATCCAAATGTGGGAAAAGGTTACATTTTAAGACTTTTCTCAAAGTTGCTCCTGAACTTGGCACTATTGTGAAGCCAAGAAGTTGGGACATCTGATTCCAATGCCTAGTTCCAACTCCAGGTTGACACATAATATTGATCACTGGCATGTGTTGCTTAAATTCTCGGATTTTTTCCAAGACTTTACAGCACATTCTTGCAGCTGGCATTGCAACCTCAGAGTCATCTTTCTTTTCTCCCCATTGAATCGATCTTTTGCCTTCACTTTCCTGATTTTTCATCTGAGTTTTGAAGATTCTCAAGAGTCTGTGAAGGTCACGGTTCACAGTGTCCACTTCTGCTTCAACTATTTCGGCATCCAAATCCAGAAAATTCCCATCCATCCACCTACATACATGAAATATTACACATGCTGAATCTCCATTTGAAAAACTCAAATTAAAATTACTTCTTTTCGCATTTTTCCCAGCTGGATATTAACTTGAACAAAGTATCAAAGATTTCTAATTCAACCGAGACATCGTCCAGTTCTGGGTATGATGACAATGGAAATTGAAACATTACTTCTTCCTAAGAAAAATACAAGCTAATTGTTTTATTATTAATATAATACAATCTAGTACTGTAAGTTGAAATTATCTTCGACCTCATTCATTTCTTGAACTCTTTCCCTAAGATTACAAATCCTCTTCTGAACACTTTTAACATCTTGGATGTATTCAGCAACTGCTTCAATGTCTCCACATAATTGTAACTCCTTAACACGGCTGTGCAGTTTTTCTATTTCAAGTGACAGCTTTTCCACATTGGTCATGTATAATTCTTCAAATTCAAGTGCACATTTTCCAATTATCTACATATTCCCAAAAATTGAATACGTATTTTAACAATTTTATTATTATCTGAGATGATGGACACAATCTTACTTCAGTGCAGGTTTCAATAAGGTTAGGAATTTCTCCAAGAACCAATAATGCATGACTGTTTAAGACAATATCTTCCTCAAGATTGCAGAAGTTGATGATGTACATGAGCTGAGTGTAGGAATGCTAGAAGATATGCATGCCGATATTCAGCAGCAACTCATTGTATAGAACTCACATTTTACTTCATTGGCACATTTAATGCCATATAAACCTGTACTCTGCTCTCTATGCTTGGTATCACATCACTTTTGGCATATTCAAGATATGTGGAAAGACTGACCATTTCTTTGGTATTGGATGGCATTTTCTGCAGCTTCTTTTTCATTTTCTCGAAATCAAGACAGATTCTATGTTCGTATTTCCAAATAAACAATTTCCATTATTATCTCACTATTTAAAATTCAATTCAAGTCTAATCACTTTTAAATAAATAAAGCGTTTATTTGTTATTCACACGTGAATTTCAATATAAACTGAAAACCATGTTGTAAAAACATGAATCTAATTGAAATTTATTTTTTTAGGAGTCATTCGCAGTTATTCCAATTTATGTACACAAATATTATGCTAATGGTCACCGTTAATTATAATTAAAAATCACTGTTTTAAAATTCATCATAGTACATGTACGTATTTTATTCACATGGGAAATGTATGTTATTCAAACTTGCTTCATGCACAACTTGGAAAATCATGACAATATGCTGCTAATTGTTGCTGTTATATAATTATAATAAAAAATCATTCTGCAGGTCTTGCCTTAGATTCTCTCTCCTTTGATTTCCAACTACACAAGTTAGTAACATTTCCCTGTACACTTTTGCAGTTTCAGCTAGAATTTTTGTAAGTGCACTTGTATCAACTTGAAACATTGGGCAATGCTTTGCACTTGCCATGCACACAAGCTCTTGATATGCAGTGTGAAATCTTTCAATCTCCTTCAATGTATCAAAAGTCCAAATAATAATTAAAAACTGCCAAATTGCTTGGCTTTATAATCAGGTTGCATTCATAATTATCACCTGGCAGTAATCATTAAAATTGTACTGCTTCTTGAAGAACTCTAATAACTTTATCTTAGTATCTTGCTTCACAAGACACTCATAATGAAGTTCTGCATGATATATTCAGCAATAAAGTGAAATCACGCCAAAAAATATTGAAACTGAAGAAATTCTCAATTAAATTGCCTAATTCCTGTGCATATTGCTGTGGAAGTTGGTAATGTCTCTGTATGGATTGTGTAATCACATCAAAAGCAGACTGAACAACATTGCCTGGCAAAGATGTATCAATGACTGCTGCACCACATTTCGATAAATGTGACTCAACTGTTGGAACACACTGAATACTGTAGAGTATCTACAAATATTTTCCATAACATTTCTTCAATATATACAATTGCATTAATTAATTAATCGAATACAGAATGTTAAGAATCTGCCTGTTGAACAGCTGCATCAAGACTCTTCTTTAATTCATCTAATGTAGGAGTCACAATTATTGTTTCTGTGTCCAGGTTAAATTCCAAGGTCAGTTTCAATTGAGGGAAACCATAACCATGTTTTTCTTGGTAAAAAGAAGCAAATTCATGCAATACTCGATGGACTACATCTTTTAACTATATAAAAATAGTGGAAATTTGTAAGATTTCATATAAATAACTCTTACAGTTATTTGAATTTCGATTTACCTGAGCTGACAAAACAGATGTAGCACATTTTTGGAAAGCAAGTAACTCATCTGCTTTTTTCTTAACACTCAAAACTATGTCGATAGCCTGAGGATACCAACTGTAAATAGTGAACAAAATCTGTACGATGTATACAACATTGTGATGTATAGTAATTAAGTACTTGTGTAGAATTGTCTGTTCAAATTGGAAACAATCTGCTGCAACCCTGTCTTGAAATTTGTCAACAGTCATTGCACCAAATTCACTACATAAAGATAATCAAATACATAAACTTTCAATTTAGCCTTCATTAATTCAGTCTTCGTTATTGATTTCTTTTACCTGTATCCACTTTCATTCAAAACTTTCATGCTACCTAAAACATTTTTGCAGAGCTGGAGCAAACAACTCATTGCTGGATCCAAGAGAAACAATCTTCTCTTAACATCCTTGCTGCTCTTTTTGAAGTTGAAATTGGCAAACTTTTCCATTTCCATCGTTTTCAAATCTCCAATGAAAGCTGTTTTTTTGAGCACTAACCAGTTTTCTGAAGTAAAACATATTGAATCTAAATTGCTGTTTGAAATGTATGGCCTGCAGAATCTACAGTTTAATATCACAATAGATTTCTAAATAGTCAACTCTTTTTGTTCTGTTTTGTTATTATGTGTAATTAGAAACTTTGAAAGTATGTAAATGGTAAAATCTTTAATGGATCGATTTCAGTAAGCTGAAATTAGTATAATGTCTCCACATATACAAAATGGAAGCCTTATTGAGGATGAATTCCAGCTTATTCAACGAGAATCCTCTAATGTTTCTCATTAAGGCCGCCATTTTGAATTGCTGTTACTCTGCAGCCAATAGAATTTGAAATGTATGTGGAATTTGCCAATTGAATATCATAAAATATGTACAGTTCATGTGTTGACTGTAAAACTATTGTTATTATTCAAAGTTGATAATATAGAAAAAATTAACCAATGGCGTTCTTCATAGCCTGCTCATAGTTTTGCCGCACTTCTCGAATTAGTGAATTCAAGTATAATGTTTCTGCAAGATCAGTACTTCGACGTTTCATTGGTATCTTATGAATAATTCCATCAATTAAGAATTGCTCCATTGGGGGTATTGATAAGATCCTCGATTTCCTTCTCTCTTGTCTTCCTCTCCTCTGTGCAAAATTAGCATCATTGCTCAACTTACATAACACTTATGAATGCAATATAAGAAACATATTCAATGTGCTTGTTAATAATACCTCATTTTCATTCAGCACATTGTCAGAATAACCTCTGGATATATATAGAAAATTTGCACAAATTACAATACCACTGTAATTAAGTATCGCAATGTAAATACGAACATTTATAGCAAGATACAGGTCTACAGGTTTCCTTTAAAAAATATTTAAGACAATTTCCCAATAATTCATGAATAAATTTAAATGAATTTAATTTTTCATATTACATAAAATCTAAACATAATATAAATAATCACATCTAATCACCAGTGTTTCAGTGTTTTACCTCAGTAAGATAATAAATCGATATGGAAATTAATATTTTATTACGCAACGATTTCTATTAAAGATCTAATTTAAAAAATGAATACAGTATCTCACTTTTGCTGTTGAAAAACCCTTTCATTGTTATGCATGCGCCTTCTTTTCAATAATATTTGCATTTCTTCACCAACTTCTTCACATTTCTTAAACCGAGATATATCAGGCAGAGGAGGAATCGGAGGAATTCCACGAATTCCCAAGTCTCTAATTTTCCGGCTCAAATCGCTATTAGTCGGTTTCGACGTCATTTG
>WWPM01022398.1:0-20708 GCA_023279145.1 Glomeris maerens
ATCTAGCTCAATAATGAGATCACGGATGAGGGTCATACTAAACCGCAACGTCACGGTATCCGCCACGATACGCCGAACACCGTATCCTACGTATCGAACCCTTTCGCAGCCATACTAAAACGTCACGTTACGGTATTCACCACGGTACGCTCTATACCGTGGCTTGCGTATCGAATTCGATAGCCTCGCTCGCAGGCTCACAAAAATGTAAATAACGTAAATTGAAAAAAATTCAATAACTTTCTTAATACTGACAAAAACCCTGCCACGTCCGGTACCGTTGCATTCAGCTTTTTTTGCTGAATCGAACGGTGTATGACGTGGCAGGGTTTTTGTCAATATTAAGAAAAGTATTGAATTTTAAAATTTATTTCCATTTTCGAGAGCCTGCAAGCGAGGGTATCCAATTCGATACGTAGGATACGGTATTCGGCGTATCGTGACGGATACCGTAACGTTGCGGTTTAGTATGACCCCACGGATGAAATGTACAGGGGGGAAACATGGCGGCTAGCCACTCTCGGCTTTATAGAGTCACTACTAATGAGCACGGATGCTAATGAGTGGCTACGCCTATGCCTTACGTTTATTAGTTCCGCCATCTTTACCCTTATAATTAATCTCGTAGTTTGGGGGAGTGTGCTAAGGTTGAGGAGAAATATGGCGGTTGCTGGCCACTAAGTGTATTGTGCCCGTGGCCACACAATGTTTATGGGATTTGTTAGTGAAAGAGATGAAGGAAGCGATGATCGATACCGCCCAATGACGTCACAGCGCCGGATTTCCATTCTGAAATGGACGAAGACGGCGTAGTGAATCGGGATAGGGAGAGTGAAAGAGATTAGCAACTACTATTTACGATGAGGTTCAACGAAAAGGAGTTGGCGGCCGTTGCACTTCAACCCTTAAATAAATTCGACAAAGAAGGAGCTCTCACTATGCGAGAGAAAGTGGATAGTTTATTTAGACGTGGCGAAGGTTTTTTTTAATATTTTATATATCCTGTCTGACCTAGTATAGCTATAATAATTCTTTGTACATGTATTTGTAGTGCTTACAGAGAGGTGGTGCAGGCTCAGGGGCAATATGCTATTTTATTTCAAAAACAAGGATCAGGTGACTATATATACATATAAATATAAATTAATGAAATAAATTTACTACATAACTTTTGTTTTTTTTAATACTTTGCAAATTTATTTTAGTATTCGGAACCAACAGGGATTTTTATATTAGAAAAATGCGCTGTGTATTTAGACGCGGCCGAAGATGTCACCGGTTACACTTTCACATTAAGTATGTTTTTATCAGCAAATAAGATATCATTAATGTTGATTGAATCTGTCCAGTAGTATGCAAAAATTGTTGGCCATGTAGATTAATAAATACGATATATAACCTGTTTCAGTTCAACTTTGCAAAATATTTATTGGCTGTGATGATCAGATACGATCCCTCCCATCAGAGAAATTCTTTCCAAATGGCTGCCCTGTAATGAAGCCACGCCCCTTCAATTCAATACACAAGTTGGACTGAAACAGGGTACACAGTCTGTAACTTTAATGTCGTATTCAGTATGGACTTGTATATTATATTCCGTTTCGAGGTATTTATATCGAGTGTGATTTGTAGTGATGATAATTTTATGTGTAATTTAATAAAATCGACGGATTCAAAATGATTTGCGGGCGTATAATTTGTAAAGCGGACATTTGGTTTCATCGCAAAGGTTTCGACGGGGACGGCTCGAAAGTGCAGTTCGCGGCACCTACGGAAGCCGAGCGGGATTCGTGGATTCAGTGTTTGCATATGGCCAGCTACGAGTACATGCGATGCCAGCTGCAATCCTTACAGGAGAAACTTCGAGAGAAAACGTCCGAGGCAGACCCGCAAAAGAAATGTCAAGAATCGGCCGTCAAGTGCAAGACCATCACGGGTAAAACGATACGCAGCCAAACCTCCTATCTTTAGCATAGTACTCAGGTCCGGCGGAACGGAAATCAGGATGGAAATTACGCTTGCACGGAATTTCGGGGCGTTGGAAATTGAACGGGGTGCAAATCTTAATTTCGCCGCTGGAAATAATGTTTTCATTCCAGGCTCAAATATAGCCGGAATGCAGGTCGTGGCGAAACTTCCGCTAGGGGAAAAATTTTGCTGAGTACCGTCAAGTTTTCCGATGCCCGAAATCACACTTTCCACCCACGGACATATTCCGGAGCATTTTCGCCGTTCCTGAGTACTATGCTTTCTCCAAAATTAGGTTATAACATTCACTACAGCCCATTTCAGTTCAACATTTCATTAATTCTTCATGGGTTAAGACATGGGCGATGGACTTTCTTTGTTTTGTCAAATTATAATTGCCTTTATGTGTTGTTAAACAGATTACTTATAGGCTACACCTCGTTTAGTTCAAGAATTTTTATATGAAACGAACTAATAGCTACCATTTTGACAAACTTTAAACAGTTGGCTGGATACTATGAAGTGTACAGGGTTTGTCCTGTGTCTATCCCTCAAATGATACATTTATCCAATGGCGAGTTTACAAAAGTTGAATTGAAACAGACTATAGTGACAAATTCAATGCTGGTTACATATGTATACAATATAGTGAGTGAATGTCACATTTCAACCTCCCCAAGATGACAAGATTAAAGTGTTGCGATTCAAACTGTTTTGTTGGCAAACCTACTTATTACCTAATAAGGGATAAGCTATTATAGTTATCTAATTTAACAGAATATATAATGAAATGTATTTTTTTTTGTTTCAGATTACGGCGATTCGTATTTGGAGATGTGTGTGGGAAAGTACAGATTCAATAGATAAAAGAGCTCTGCATGTTCACATTGTATCCCGCATAAATGCCCATTGTCTAATAGCCCCAAATGCAATTCGGAAGTAAACTTTTGGAAAATCCTGCTTGCTTTTCTGCATATAAGTGTTAGTTATTACGAGAAATTGGATTTCTGGAAAACTTGCGGGGATAATTTAAGAAAATCAAAGTAAATGTCGGCCGCAATCGGATCAAAACGTTACAAATGCGTCAAACTTACAGTTGGTTCCCATTCTTAAGTTGCTGCATAAAACCAAAAGCGAAAGAATGGAAAAAGGCAAGAACTATTGTGTGCATTAATTAATGATTGGTTACCATTTCGTAAAACAGCTTGCGATAATCTAATATGCGACGGGGACGGTCTGCCTCCGAGTACC
The DNA here is from genome assembly GCA_023279145.1 of Glomeris maerens. Lineage (NCBI taxonomy): Eukaryota > Metazoa > Arthropoda > Diplopoda > Glomerida > Glomeridae > Glomeris > Glomeris maerens. The sequence continues at coordinate 3,220 of WWPM01022398.1, forward strand.
TTCATAGTCGTAGCGGTTTACGAGACCACAAACAGATTTTGGAATTACCATTCTCAAACCGAAATAGTCCAGGTAATAACTTTGCATGTAAACGTGGTAAGGACATCCGTTATAACTAACTAACTAACTAACTACACACTGCTTCTTGCAGAAATGCAGTAACCCAAGTTTCATGACTATGGTCAAGTTTAAGATAGTGGGAGCGGAAGAAATGCAACCGGCAACGCAATTCAAACTTACAGCGTACGATGTCAGAGAAAGGCTTACGTTAACGGTACCAAAATCCCATTGCGATTCAACAAAAAATTACACATTTTTCAATGCAATGTGCATTTCTAGATGACCATGCTGGGTTCAACTGTTTTTAAATTGCAAGATCTATTGGAAGCCAAACAGTGCAGACTCCGGAGGACTTTAACGTATTTTGCATAAAAACAATTGTATAGTTGGTTCACGCTCAACGTTACGCTAATCACATATAACAAAATCAATTTTCAACTAATGTAACTTAATTAAAACGATTTCCAGAGTATTATCTGAACAGTTCTTAAAATAATGAATAACTCCGACCCAAACGCAACCGAGATATTGCCGTAACATTTAGCGGGAACTGACTATGAGTTTTTTCTTCAGTTTGTCAGCATTTTTTGCCAATTGTTTTTTTACCGGCAGCGGTATGGATGGACTCGGGACGGGGTTTGTGTCAGTGGCCCTTTGGCAAGTCGAAATGGACCATGGTTTGCAGTCATTGGGCACAGATTCAAGGGCAGAACCGAAAGCGGTAGTCATGCGATTAGAACAACTTGCCTGTCTAAAGTGATATCGCTTGGACTGATGGTCAATATATCGGTTTAGGGAGACATTGACTGTTAGGAACTGACTGTTAGAACCACTCATGGTTTAGGACTGCATTGCACCTGTACGTTAAGCCTTTTCCTTGAACAAGGGTTATAGGACAACTCTGAACCTTGCTTGAGTCAAGGTCCTTGCATAAACATTCCAAAAGGCTGACTAACTGCCCTAAAAACCCCTTTAACCAATCAAAAGTATGCCTTCTCTATGAAATTTCTACTGCTAAGAACAGGCCCCAACCAGTTAGAATGCCAATGGGCAATATGCAGTCATTTTGTCTTTGCACATTGCTTCTAACAGAAATCTTTAGTCAAGGTTTAGTGCACATCGAAGAAAAAAAATCTTAATCCCTACGCAGTTTACTTCATAATCCCTATGCAATAAGATAAGAGGAGTTCTGCTGTATCAAGACCTATTAATCGTATGACCGCAATTAACATCTTCTGGAAGATAGCAGTTAAAGGGGTATCATTTTAGACGGGTTCTACCGTACTAACAATTTGCGATCCGAATTATTTGGGACCGTTGCAGGAAGTACTCAAATCAAAAAGCCCTACTCGGGCCAAGCTGCCCGTACCGCTGAAAACGGTTTCCTCGCGGCTCACCAATCTCTGCCTTCTGTTTGACAATATCATCTGCCAGACGTACCGCTTTCACACGGGACTCGGTGCCGATCTAAGCGTGCACGAGATCATGGGAGAGAGTAACTTGTCTTACAGGCTTCCGCATAATATCTTGTTAGTCACTGTGATTTTCTATAAGCCAATATACCGTAAAGGCCCTTTCTTATTCGTGTAGATCTTAAATTTGGAAAGGTCCATCTAATTGCTCCAAGATAACAGCCTCACAAAACAGTAGCAAGTTAAGGCCTTTACGGTATACATCATTTGAAATGATTTCAAAAATAAACCATTCTTTTCCACAAACAATATAGACATTTGTACATAAAAGAAGAGAAGGAGATGCTTACAACTCTTACGTCTTTAGGAGAGGTATTGATTGATTAATCTTTCATTACTCCTGGGTTCATACAAGTTTTAACCGCTTCAGAAGTAAGGAAACTAAAAGGAAACTACTTTGTTGAAATTTTCAAACAAAACCTGCTGTAAATTTAATTATATAATTGATCCACATCCAAAGTTGCACAAATTCACTACTTTGTAGACTAAAACCATATGTTGGTCACATTTGGATCAAAGATTTTCAGGATTTTAGTTAAAACAATTTTACTATCACATTAGATCACAATTAGAAATAAAATCTGCAACTTTAAATGAGAACAAACCAACTGATCCAATGAAAAATAAGTACTTTTTAAAGCCCAAGTAAGCGGGCACTGTAAAGTAAGAAGCAACAAGGACTTATATTTACCCTTACCATACTTAAACATGATATCCTATCGTTTATAAATGACAACGTATATTGAATATTTGCAAAGCTGCAAGAAGACTGGAGCAGGTTACAACTAGAAGCCATCGAACGCCATCTTCACCTTATAAATTCGTATAACTGGGCATTGGAAAATATGGAATCCTACTCTGGTAATTCCAAATAAGTAAAAAAAAATTGTCCAAACTGTGAATTATAGCTTTTTTTTAAATCCTACAGGGTCAAGTTTCAAGCCGAGTTCCAAGAAAGGATCGGGAGAGACGGAGTTTGTTCCTGTCAACCTGCATCTGCAGAGGATGTGGGTCCTCAACGATACGACCAAGAAATGTAAGTATCTTAGCTGTTCTTTTCAGAAAAACTCACAACTACATTCTAAATTCTGGACAGACAATATTGGTTATTCATCTGTTAACAGCTGGAGTTCACGATGTGATTACAGTGGGAGGTTTCTGCGCTCACGCGTGCAAATTTTCTCGCGGTGGTTTACTGCAATTGCAGTCGAAAATGAGGAGGAAGTCCCTAAAGTAGAAACGCCGGAACTTGCTTATGTTTTCAAAGGTAACGGTAAAAACTGTGTTTTGCATTGCACAGGCAAGGAGAAGTTAACGATGTATTCAACGCACAACCATTGACCGACGCGTATGCAACGGTGGTTAAAATCCAACGGCTAAGATGGCAAATTTGCGACCTGTGCGACCAATTTCCTAGTTTGGCCCAGAATCAAGACATAACCGGATTGGCTAACAAGATGGGAAAGATCTCTATCATTGTAAGGTTCCACGTGTATCATTTACAGTTCAATTTAGCGAATGAAGGATGCACATGTGTTATTAGTTTATTATTGGGAGTAATCGAGTTGGATTTCGATTTTGGTTTGCTTTTGTTTGCAGACGATGCAACTGCTGAGCATATGCGACAATCAGCTCATCGAAACGGCCAATCAAAAACTAGAGAGTATCCGCATCTCGAGCCGGATGCAAAGAGCGAACGAAGAAGCTACAGTAGACAGAGATAGCGATTCGGAAACTTTCGTGGAATTGGGCACCGAAATGCATGATTACGTGAAAGTCGAAGAAAGGGCTCACGACTGTGAAAATGAGACGCGCGCCAACAGCATTCCTGTCAACGAAAGCAAAACGCCGGAAGAGCAAGAACCTTTGGTTAAAAGATTATGATATGCTCAGGGTTGCTACCAAATTCTAGAATTATCCCTCGTTTTCTAATAATTGTCAAGGTTTTGCAGGTTATTGCATCACTGCAATTACCCTTGGTTTACTACAAATGACAAAATCGTTTCCAGTAATCTGTTTTTTATGTTTCTTACTGAAATTTCCTGATTATTTTACTTACATTTCCCTTGGGTTACCAGAAATGTGCAACAAATCTTATAAACATCCCTCAGTTTTCCAAGCATTTCCGTGTTACTTTTTACTTAAATTTCCTTAATTTACCAGAAATGTCAAAAGTTTTTTCCTGATATCTCAAGTTTGCTAGATGTTTCTTACAAACACGTTTCTATGTTTTCCAGTTTATTTACTGAATAAGTTCCTCAGTTTTCCTGGTACACGTAATTTAAAAATTGCCGTTTTCCTTAACTATCCCTGTTCTTCCCAGGCCTTTCAAAAATTCTCATATTTCCACAAGGTCTAATAAAAAATATCCAACACTATTTCAGACACATCGTTTGGAAATGATAGACAAGATATTGTAGCAACCCTCTCGAATGACGTAACTCAAACCATCGCATGGTTTAACACGTTTACATGTCGTGTTTGCACAGGATCTGACACGGCTCAACATCGAAGCCAGCGTGCTGTGCATGAACAGCAAGATCCAGAATTTGAATTTGCTTCCGAATGGGCCGCAAGGATATCCAGGCAATAGGCCTCCGATCGATTACGTCAGAGACCTTGCTCCTAGCGTGAACAAACTGAAGCAGGCCATGGAAGGAATCCTGCAGTCCGCTCAGATTGCGCATGCGGTTCTTGCTCTGTCGGTGATAACAAGTTTCAAAGAAAACCGAGACCGGATGAATTGGGGTTTGGATTATTTGCAATACTACATCGTGGTTTGATCTCGTTTAGGAGCCATTGAAACATGGTGCGGACAGAATAGAGTTACTCTACAGAAGGGACGTGGTATTCTCTCAATCGGTACGAAGCCGTAAGGGACAGTCTGCAAATTCTGACAACTATGATTTACAACTTGTACTTTTTGGTTACAGTACGCAAAAAATAAAGCGTTAACAGACGTTTTTACTGAAAAATGCACTGAAATGCCTTTATTACCGAAAACATCTTCATACAAACACACACGACTAAAAATGAAAGTGTGGCCACTTTTTCGTTTCCATGTACATACTACTAAAAAGCACCTATATTTTCATATTGATTTTTTTTAGTTGTGTTTATGAAGATGATTTTCAAACTGAATACATAGATTTCATACTTTTCATTGCATTTTTCAATACAAGAATTCTTATTGTCTTATCAAAGCCTCTTTTACTATATTTATTGTACACTGTTTATTTAATATTTACATTTTTTCAAAGAGTAAAACCTCACATTCAATAGAGTACTGCATTATCACTTGCAATATATATGTATGCAAAGTTGCAAGTGCACTGAATGTCAAAAATTGTGATGTTGATATTTCCAAATCCCTAACTGTCTCCACGTGTTCTTGGGATTTGCAGACAACCACTTTTATATGCATTGAAACATCGAAAAACGTTTTGCTAACCGGAGGGAAACTTTGGCTTTCAGCTGACGGCACTCGTGACAGCTTTACTGACTCGCTTCTGGTGCGACAGACTGGATGCCCAATACATGAGCAATGTGAGAAAGATCGGCATCTTGGCGCAATTCGAATGCGTTATGACTTGCCACTCGGAAGAAATGGGCATGATCGAGGACATGGTGATTGCGGTTAAGGACCTGGAGACGGTCACATTCAAGTTATCCGAATGCGACTACCAACAGTTCTCCTTGCCGGTCATCACAGGTAAAAGGTACAGTCACCTTTTACACACGATGAACTCTACTTTCTTGACAAGGTTCATGTTATATTATTGAATTGGAAATTATGAGAGTAGTTACTTGTATCGGATATTAAAACCAGATCTTTTTCTCGTAAACACTACAATTGATGACGGTGTTACTATGTAATAAGGGTTAAGCAGAAAAAGTAACTAGCTTTTGTAGTTGCGAGTGCAGACAAACAAGTGAAGTAACATTAACAAAACGTGAACCAAGTTTATAGTTCACAAAAGTAAAATGCAGAGTATCAAGAAACATTTCCAACAGTTTATAACCAATTCTTTGAAAAAAAACACAGAACGGCCATGACGGTAGATCTGCCCTTTCCTTCGTTGATATTCGCCGCCGAGAAGGAATCTTGGACGGGAACGGAATTTCACGTTACGCCCGTTTTGCTCAACATCGGCATAAACGAACAGGCCTCTTTTGCGGAAAGGTAACCACCATTTCTGTTTTCCCCCCTCGTTTATAAATCTAGTCCACTTACACGGCCAAGATCAGTGTTGAGGAACAGTGTGAATAAAACGACACAATAAAAAGGAACATTGTGCTGCTCGTGAATTTTGAAGCGCTTCAACATTTGCAGTCTGTGATAGACACTTCACGTTTAGTGGTCTCACTAAACCGACTTAACCCTTAGTTACTATCATGGTTCTCACAGACCACAAATATTTCAATTTTGGAATTTTCCGATAGTTGTACGGTCATTCCAACTTTGTAATGTTTTGGCAATGCATTGTAATTGTCATGTGGATCTGACAAACCCACAATGATCATTAAAGGATATGTTAATAACATGGCAATCTAAGGGTTAAAGTAGTTCCTCAGGGCAACAATCAAAATCCAGAATTGGTGGTATAATCTAAACGCACAAAAAGTGAATTAATTTTGAAATTCAGACTGAAGGACATTTTGACTGAGGAACTTCAATTCAGAGTATACATTTCCTCCAGACTAGAATTTTGAGTTTGCGCTTCAAATTATTTGCGAGCCGCAGTTTCACATCCGAACAGTCCTCAATATACGTGTGACTAACATTTCATTAAGGAACTCAAACGTATTTATTTGCCCAGAGAAAAGTCAATTGCTCTCTTGTTTTAATACGCATTGGTGCTGTTAACGTGTAATACGCTTTGTGTTGAAGTTGTAAGTACATGTTTCCAGTTTAACCTTGCCCCAAAAAGGCGATTGTAATTGTTTGTGCATGGCAAAATCAAGTAAAATCTATTTTCAGAGAAGGTAGGACCTCTTGCGTGCAGACCATGCCCTCATCCGCAAGGTAACGTACTGCGGCAAATGGCAAATTTACAATTAAGCAAAAAATACGCAGTCAAACAGGGTGTCTAATGGTCCTAGAATTCCAAGAAAGTTCATTAAATTTCATGGCAAATTATACTGAAATGAGAAGTCATCGAAGATTGGAAAATGTTGTGAATTATTGTCACTCGTGAAACAGAATCAAAAGCTTGTTGAATTTGTAAGCTGGTGAATTTCTTACACTGTTGTCACATTAGACACCCTGTGAGGTTCAGTATATTTAACCAAAAACAAAGAACTTGCAAAATCATGGTAAACATCTCGGTGCCGATGGAGTCCCCAGCCCGTTCAACGTATTTTCACATATTTCACTATAAATATATCCAAATTGGAAATTTAAAATCAAAAGATTTCTTTAATGCACCATTAGAGTAATATAAATTGTTTTTATTAGGACCTATTTCATGAAACCACTGTGTAATGGACCATCAGAGGCAATTAAGAATTGTTTATAAATTTTTGAAATGCAAAAATACATTTTCCAATTACATATTACTATTAAAGTTCACACAACTCTTTAATCCAAGGTGTACTCGTATCATCTGTCATTGTAAAATATTAATTGTGTCAACTGGTTCAATTTCAGAAGCTGGGCTTATAACTATTATAATTTTCCAAAATTCCATCATATTCACCAAACTGATTTAGGATTTTCCACAATACATGCATCCTTGTTCCCCGATATTCAAATCCTTTCATTAATAATAATAATAATGCATTTGAATGTACACTTTAAATTGAGTAAACATCATTTCCCAGTTGTGAAATACACTTACACGGGCCGGGAACGGTACGGAAACCTCATGGATTATTTTACGGCCAATACTAAAAAAAAATATTGGTTACAAGATTGCCAATTCTCAAAATGCACATCACTTCAATTTATAACCATGATTTTGTGTGTACAAGTCCCTTTATGTGGTTTTATTTTCAGAAAAAGCATTTCATGCATGTACAGTGGCCCGTCTGCTTCCACCAGGTAAAGTATTTCAGATTCATTTCAAACCACTAAAAATCTTCTCATTTATCATCACCACATACTGTATATAGTGTGTAGTTATTTGAAGTTGTGTCTTGTGTGCTGTGTTTGTTTTGGCTTTTCACTCTGTCTAACACTTGCATGTACCATATGTGTGTCCGATCTTACATATTATGGAGATACAAATAATATACCTTTCTCTGCACAGGCAAATATTCCAAGATCTACTATATATTCGTTAAACTGTGCACTTTGGGGCCTTTTTGTGTACGTCACTATACTGTAGCAAATTTCCTCGTTTATTTATTTGCAAGATTCGGGGACCTTTCACTGCAGGACAGGATAAACTCTGAAGGCGCAGACAAACTCAAGGAATTCGTATCAAAGTACCAGGATGCTGTTGTGGATCAAGTTGGTGGAGCACAAAGTAATAAGACAAAATAAAGAAATTACAAAGACGCCCGGTAAAGGTAACATTTGACATTGGTTATTTTGACGCAGACGCCAAGACGGTCGGGCATTTAATGGACAAACTCACCAACCAGATTCACATTAAGAAAGCCAAAAATGTAGAAATACTACATCTTGGAGCAGAGGTCAGTAAATTGCGACTGAAAGTCGCAATTGGTTTTGAGTGTGACCGTGAGCTTTGACACGCTAGATATGTCGCCACGTTGGGGGGTTGCGGTTCACCAGTTGCAAGAGCGCAAAGGACCGCACGTCCATGTCGGTTACCCTTGAACAGTGTCTTATCCTCAAGAAATGCTACGACATGGCGGATCACGAATTCTTGCATGGATTGGAATGCATGAGAAGGTGAGTTTGGCATTTCTCCAGTTCAACTTCAAATCTTGCGTTTTTAAATGTATAGGTATGGAATTCAGATTTGTTTTCTAGTTTCTAAACCACGTTTCAATAGTTCGTCTTCTGCTTTATCACTGCACTTGCCTGTGGCCTTAACGCAAATGTACATTCGTATATACATGAATCGATATTGTTGCGTTCACAGCGAAGGTACTCGTATCGAGAACACGCTGAAGAACACGGGGGTAAGGAAATACGCATTCAACAGCCTTCAACTGATGTCGATGCCGCGTCTCTACCGGCCACCGGCAGGAACTTACGGCAACGTACAGACATAAAGACAGTCTGCAGAAATGCAACCTGGACCGGAACTACCACGGGCGAACAGAAACCGTTAGGTCATATAGTGTGATTGCAAAAGAATCATACGAATTCTTAGCTGTATCTTTCGGCATCCGTGTATTGAATATATTGAAAACGTTCTCACTTACCGTTTGCCGATCACGGTAAGAGAATAAGAATACTGCGTCATGGTCCATGGCATAATCCGGTGGCATTTTGGCGACGAGAACTTCTCGGGCCCCCCTGTAATTTACCAAAATCATATTCTAATATGTCACAATATACTCAGCTTATTTATTTTCTACATCAAAACGAACCGCTCACCTCGTTCCTCAGACGCGCGTCTTCCGCTCCCGTCTTCATTTTTGTTTTTCCTCTCCCTCTATCTCTCTATCTGAGGTTTGCCCTGTTAACATAAATAAAATGCTCTAACGGAAAAGGATAACAGGTAATCTTCTTTTGATTTCATTTAATGTCCATGTGGAATTTCTGCCAAAATAAAAAAAAAAACTTTTGGAACTGTCGGTACTGATATCGACTCGTGCAATAAATTAGACACGTTGCTCGTGTGAATACTTGGGACACCAAACTTTCGAACCACCAATACGCCGAACCAATTATCTCAACTCGACTGCGAACTGGATTCTTCTTCGGCTTCTTGCAGCCATTTGACGAACGGAAACACCTGAATTGCATTATTAAAAGTAACAACTGAAATCGAACGCCAACGAAAGCACGCCAACTCTTACATTTTCCCTGATGATCTTGCTGTTGTCCGCGATGGACGTGCCGTATTCTTCGTACCAACTCAAAATTACTTCCTCACTAAGTACATCTTTCTCGTAGAAGAACTGCATAACTTTGACGAAAGCCGCAACGTAGTCCTCATTTGATTCAAAGTATTCCTATATAAATAAAAGGCCACTGAAACTATTTCACAGGTTCAAAATGCACCGCAGTATTACTTTGGATATTTACTTGTAATGCGACCAGTAGATCCGTTTGCGACGAGCAATTTTTGATGTAGTTCTGGATAAACGGCAGAAGTCTCGTGAACAACTACATTGGCAACATTTGAAACTTGGATTCAGACAACTCCTCGCTTACAAAGTTGTGGAAACGGAAACCGCGGTACTTACGTTCAACAACTGCACGCGGTATTCAGACATGTTTGATTGTTGCTTAAATCTTTGCGTGTGAATCTCCAGCATAGCCTTGACAGTAAGCATGTTCAATTCCTTCATCGTCACGTTGTACGCGTACCTGTGCGTATCAAAAAGGCTGATTGGAGGTGAAAATTTTCTGCGAACTCTCTACAGTACGAGTTAGGTTGTGATTTGATTCAATTTAAATCGTAATAATTCACTGGAAATAGTTGCTGTGGTAATTAGTGAAGGAAATGTAAGGCATTGGTTAAATGTTTATGATGAACAGAGGAATAAATACTTTAAAAAAAATTTCTTGTGTATCAATGCTGTTTGTAAAATTCCAGTATCTATTAATACATTCCTGTATATCTCTTCTAAGCAACCAACCCTTACTTTTGAAACATGTGGTAAACCACACAACACACAACAAAAGCTCACTTGGAAGAATTCACTTCGAGAACCAGATTCTCGCACGAGATGTTCTCGTCCACGCCGCGACTCAGACTATCCAGCACCTCGTTGTAGAACACTACAGAAGAGTGAAACCGCAATCAGAAAACCGAATTTGCAACTTTAAAACTTCGAGGTGGCAACTAATTTGGCAACATGCATTTGGTATCGTCCAGAACCGGACTGTCCCTTTCCGAAAGATCTTCGCTCTCGGTATCGGTCTCTAGCTCATCATCAAACGCGACCGCTGAGCCCCACACGTCTCTAATCGAATCCCGTTCGGAGTCACTGTCATCTTCGACCGCGTAAGCGACCGCTTTACCTCCTTTCCCAACTATTTTCTCGTCTGTTCCACCTTCCGAAACAATTATTCATTTTCAAATTTGAAGAAAGCAAGAAAGGCAGTGCCAACGTACCGTCGTTAAAGCCACATTCTTCCGCAGTGAACATAGAACCTGCCTTTAACGTAACGGATGGTCCTATGATAACCTGCAAAAAGTACTTTAATTAGTATTCATGTATAACAGCATTTGCTAAACAATCCATATTTTCTCAGATTACTGTCATTTATACATCATAAGATTTTTGACGATTACTAATTAAATACTTACAAAAGGCATTGAACTATTATAATAACAAAATTTCAAAGGTTTTCCGCACTTGAGAATAACTAAGGTAAATTTCGGAAAATTCCATTCAAAATTTCTATCACACTATTTCCGAATCTGTTTAAGACCTTTTGCAGAATCTCTGCAAACCCTATCTGAGCATTGTGATTTTATAAACCAATGTAACCGGGTAATTAAGTTAGGGCCAAAGACGTTACTTAAAGTATTAATTGACAACGTAGATAATTCTCACTAAATACAACCACTTTCAAATCCAAAGTTTCATTCGGAATTTCAGAATGACTTTCCATTACCTGAAGTAACACAGTTAACGTCAACTACTATTCCCATTTGAACAAAGACAAGTTCAATCAAGTGAAACGTATGTACAGTTATCGCCATTTTCAGGTCTATGTGCATCAAAACTTACATCAGCAGAGAGTATGCATCCGGGGGAGACGTTCACCTTTTCCAACAGCGTAACATTGTTCGCTAGGATCGCAGTCTTCACGTTGCAACTATCCCCGATTGTCACATTGTCCCAAAGGTAAGCGTTTTCGATATTAACATTGTCCCCTGCGCGATCAAAGCGTGCGTGAGCTAAAGACTGAAACAAACGCTGATGATATACCAAATTGAGAAGAGATCTTGAAAAACTAAGTACTAAGAAGAAACATGTAGCAAGACAAACTTTGCAACGGGGCTCAGTGGCAATAATTACACATGAATTTATAGCACAAACTAGATGTAACATCTTTTAATCCCTTCAGGGAGAGTAGTAATAAAGAAATAATAACAAGCACTGATGAGGATTACCTATTCTGCAATTGTTTCCTATGACCGAACAAGTTATGATTGTGTTGCTTCCAACTTTAGTTCCTTTTCCGATGATAACGCTTTCCTCCAGAATGCAGCCTCTGTCCAAACGGACGCATACATCGTGCAATCGGCGCACTCAACTTTTAGTATCAAATACGTAAATGTATCTTTATAACCTGGCTAGAGTGACATCCTTGTGCTTGTAGATGTTGTGGCGGCGATAGCCGTACGCCGTGTTCCCGTCCATCATTATGTCCGGTACTAGGGGATACACCCAACGGTTGATGATGTCTCGGCTAATAAACGACCACCAAAAAACCCAACTGTTATAACTGTCTATTGGCAACAACAACATAAAAAACACCGTTATCTTCGTAATAAATGAACAGTATTACGGAGTAAAATAACATCAACTCAGTTCAATATGCAACAATTTCCTTAACCCACAAATTTTACGTTCTTTTAAGATCCGTCATCTCATTTTAGACGCCATTATCAGATGTCAGAACCAAAACCTAGTTCATTTCATGTTACTGGCTGTTGGCGACCCGATAGACCAATCACAGGTGCAGATTCACAACAAACCTATTCCACAAAACGAAGTTTCGAATGTCCATTTCTTTTACAGTTGCTCACAGAGCAAAACTAATATTGTGGTTGTTATTCATTTAAAAAAGGAGAGGAAGAATGTATGAGGGAAATCCCAAAAAGTCTCTTATATTTGTGTATTTTTAATAATGCTTATATGATTTTAAAGCCAGAACATGCAGCCAATTTTTCTAAATTATTTTTATTTCGGCCGATGCATTTCTGTAGATGGTGACAGTTTTTGTATGACCATGTCATGCCAACTTTTCCCCTCTGCTCCGAAATTCATCGATACTATTTTATATGGGAAAACAATGCATGGGGAGAAGAAAACATGTGTCTCAACGTACCTCAAAGCATCGTACATGGCTACATTAGAAACCCGGGCTGCGTAACCTTCGTCTTCAATGACGTGAAGGTGCACTGTATTCCCTAAAATCTACGCCAGGAAAAAAACAACATGACAACGATGTCCGCTTCACCGCTACACGACCGCGATTACCTCTTCGTTCTCGAGAATGCCGCGGATCAGGTCGTCTCGTGTCTGGAAGTCAAAGTTGTCCGAGAACAACGGGGGAACTTGCAAGGAACACACACTCACATTGCAATCCAGTAAGTCGTACGCAATCGCAACTTCGTTGTGAGTTTGGAAAAGTTGCTGCAAACACATACAAAAGAAAATGTCATAAAATTCTTTGACTACTCTCTTTTTTCCCCCAAAATACCAAGTGCCGTGTTACCAATTCGAAAGGGAACTTCTTCAGGTTGCCTGCCTTCTTGAAGTAAAGCAGGCGGCTGCCGTTGTCCGTGGCCCAGACAGCTCTGCTTTTGCGACACACGCTTCCGTGATGCGTTGACGCGCGTTTGCAAAGCATCGTCATCACCGATCCTTTCTCGGTTTTCCTGCGCTCCCTGTTAACAAAACAGCCGCTTGAGAAATCTGATTTCAGTTGGAAGAGCTGCATTTATAAATACTTATGAGCTTCTAGGATGGGCTTCAGTTGAATATTGGACACCGTGTCTCCCATAATGAGGATGAAATCGTTGCGGATAAGGGCTTTGGCGTCGATCTCCCTCATGGCATCTCCGACTGAAGTGCAAGTTTCTGATATTACGGTTGTCAACTGCATTGAAGATTTGCAGGAGCCCCATTTGGTGGTTCTGTAAGGAAAATATTATCCAATTTAACAAGTGTTCTATCAATGTGTCTGTCAAAAAATGCACTGCCACATTTCACTGTTTTATATTCTCTACATACAAATATATGAAACTGCAGTGATTGTATTGAAAGTGCAGTTTTCAATGGCTTTTTCCACGTATTTGCCTTTCCGATTTATGCAGGTTTTGAGCCGTGTCACAAGCTATTTTATGCCCCCCTCAAAGAAATTTACCGCCATCTCCTTTTTCCAGTTCCGGACCTCTTGCTTCACCTCCTCATCAGTTTAATTTTTTCCCCCACTAACGTGAGTCTTCATGGAGGTGAAAAGATGAAAGTCTGAAGGCTCCAAGTCAGGAGAATATGCGGGGTGGTTCAAAATGTCCCATCCAAATGCCTCAAAAATTTCATTCGGTCTTTTTCCTTCCACAATATGAGACCTGACAACACCACGCACTTCACATTTGGCGGGATTTTTTTCGACATACTTCACGCGAATGGTCACTACAAGGGGACTTTTAGTACTAATTAGGGCCACTTGTGCTCGTTGTGTTCAGGAGAACCAAGCCTACCGATCTGTGTTGCCAAACTTCGGGTAAAAAAATTCCCCAACACAAGAGGGCAACAGTACTCTTACTTTGTGGATATGCCTCGTGCATAACAAATGACAGCAAAAGCATTGCCATAATGGCATGTGATCAATGAGTGATATTTACAGCAAATTTCGCTGATTTCCAGAGGACAGAGATAATTAAGTTTCCCAGAATAATTCTCACAATTGTTTTTTGAATCTCTATTCGATTGGCAATAAAAATATGGCACACACCGAGTTTTTTTCGTGCATTGAAAGTTGGATTCATATAAAAGTATGACATTGTGGCAGTTACTATTCAACTTCACTGGGAAGATATTCATATAGGTAGATAATTTTAAACCAAAGCACATCAAAATTAAGTAGATACCTATTTATTTACTTTACACTTAAATGCTTCAAAATTTTTCCAACGTTTTTAAATTCCCTGATATGGCCTAACGACTACATTGTGCAATCTATTTGGGGCGTATGTCTGGTAACAATTTTCAGTGGAAATTTCCAATCAAGGTGCTATACCTCATTCCATATAAAATCACTCAAAATTAGAAAAGTTCCCCACATGACCATCACCAATTGGGCTGATTTTTTTGGTATGTTGTAGTCCTATATGAACTATGAAATCCCTGAAAATTATACAGGGTCTTTCTTTTAAGACGCAACAATGGACAAGATTTGCCCAGTTTGCAGTTTTCCCAACATGACCCCACACGCACAATTGAACAATTGAAAAGAAATTTCTCTAACCTAAATGAATCCCAATGTTATACTAGTTCGTGTTCAAAGTGACCGCTGTTATTCGTCAAACAGTGGTACCGCCAGTCTGCAAAAAAAGCTGCTCGGACATTTGTAAGAGTGTCAGGTGTAATTTGGCGACATTCGGCAATTATGCGGTAACGTACTTCATCAATAGAAAAGCAGTGGTGACATGTTGGGAAAACTGCAAACTGGGCAAATCTCATTGTCCATTGTTGCGTCTTAAAAGAAAGACCCTGTATGTCTCTAGTTCTTTTCGTTCTAGAGTTATGGACTCAAGAAAATTTGGCCGAAAGTTCTTACGGGAAATTGCCGGCTCATGAGGGCAAGTTCAAAGGGCTCTAAAACAAAAACTATTCGTCCTATCTGCTTGATATTTGAAATCCAGGGACACACTAATAGATATTTTTGATGAATGTCACAAAAACTATTGTCAGTATTATATTTTTTTATCCTGTTTCAAAAACGGCTTCAGAGCCGATAGCGTTTTCCAAACAAGCCATTTTGGAGACGAATAACTCAAAATAGACAACAACTACAGGGTTTATACTTTTGTTCCATGCAAACTGACTACTAATGTGCAAAATGTCTGAATTCGTAGCTCCTGAAGTGAATGGGTGGATAATTATATCAGTCTAAACTTGGTCCGAAGCAAAGTTACCTCAAAATTGGGCCATCTGCGGTGAGCAATTTGATGATGGAGTCATCGCTTGACATATGAACAATTTTTTCACAGTAATACATATGTTTAAAGTATTTATGCAAAGTTTCAAGAATATGTTCAGTCGCATGTTTGAGTTACAGGCCGTTTATAGTTCATTCAAAATAAGTAGAGAAAAAAGGCGTGCCCATATTCAAAGCGAACTGGATAGCGAAAACCACGTGATATGTGGGCCTGAGTAGCAGTATAGATTCCGATATCTTGATTAGCAGCAGAAACCACAAGGCAAGTATTTCTACAATGTAGCCAATTGCAAGCACAGCATATGCCACGCCTTTTTTCTCAACTTTTTTTGAATGGATTTTTGTTTCAGGATTTTTTTAATTTTTGGCTATTATGTAATTCAAGTATATGCAGTATTACATGCTTAGACATCAATCTATTTTTTAATATCATCATCATGTGATCCACAAATGCAGATTTAACATTTGGGTTATTATACTTATGAAGAGACAACATGTCATGCTACCGGAATCGAACATCACATATTTAACACTTCTTAAATGCACTTTCGATTTGCTCATAATCCTTTTGGAAAAGAATGTATTGTCTGCCGCCACTTAGTAAGTTTGGCACATCAATTGTGCATAGAATTACATCAAATGGCACTCCACATTTGTTCCTTTCTTCATTTCGCGGCCAGGTCAAGATAACTTGCCGGCGGTCCATGAATTTGACCAGGACATCAGTGTGTTCATTTGAGCGTTCAATTATACAGGCGATGAACCATTTTACTTAATACATGCAGGCCATGTACTGCCCTGCCTGAAACTTCGCTGGATCAGGTCGCTCTTGTTGTGGTTTCATGCTGAACAAAATAATTGTAAAGGATTCGTCTGATGAAATTTGTTTCATTTGTAAATGACCTTCTTCTGTAGGAATAAAAGCTTGATGACTTCATGTGCCGGAAATAGTTTTCACAGTTTTATATCTTTCTTCCACTTTGCGAAGTAGAAACATGATGCATGACTTCAGTTGAAACCAAGATCGTTGACACTTTGTCACTCATATTGTCCTTGCACCAGTTAGAAACATCAAGTGGAGTCAATATCTGGCTATCATAAACTGCTTGGAGACTACGTAGCTCTGGCTAACAATCACTTTACCGTTCCATGAAGCCCATCACAAGGACTTTCGCAATGACTTGTGGCAGAAAAATGCCATTCTGCATCGACTCCGAAATGTTCCTCGTGATGGCACAGGTTTATAAAGTTCTTGTAATTTTTATATTGACTAGCAGTACCATCACTGAAGTATATAAGTTTGCGCAGATTTGGTATGTCATGCTTCATATGAGGAATAATTCCGCTTTGAAATGCATGAACTGTGTTTGTGCATGGGTTAAACAGTCGGAAATGACATTGTAGTTTAGGCATTTCAAATCATTTTCATGCTTGAAATATGCAACAAATGGGTGAATAGTTGGTTGACTGTTGTCCCAGTGTTGTCCTTGAACCGCATCCTGAAAGATGATGCTGCAGTTCTCTGCAAAATCGAGTAACGCAATTGAAGTCCCAGGCTGCAGTGCGTCTTTGGTGTCTCGAAGAAACAGGCTCTGATCTTTAGCAATGAAATGATGTTGAGCTAGATCATTTATAGCCAGCGCAAGTTTCTCTGGAAATTCTTCTACTGTTGAGCAAATAGTTACCATTGTTGTTTGGTCGGTATTCACCCACTGCTTATACTAAACGAAATCTTACATTGTTTGAGCATGCAGTCTCTCTTTGTTATTTCGCACATGATCCTTGACAAGAGATCCTTGTAATCATGCTTTACTGGTAAAACGTGTGCCATGAGCTTGACATTCTGGTGTTGCTGGCAAACGAACATTTTGCATTACTTTTGGGTCAACAGTTACACACCATTTGGACGCAATTCACAGAACTTTGAGAATCCAATTTCGTGCTTGATTTCCATTACAGAATCGATG
>WWPM01022402.1:0-21006 GCA_023279145.1 Glomeris maerens
CATTGTTACCAAGGTGTGGAAATCATAGAGCTCGTCGAAGGGAAGATCCCCTGTGGAGATGAACTCTACGTGGATAACGGAGTAAGATTCACAAATTGCATATCTGCTCATTTGTTTATCATGTAATGGTCGATTGAATTTTGCCAATTTAGATGACGGTCTGCTGCAATGAAACCCTGTACAAAGCATACGAGTATACTTGCTGCCGCAACGTAGCTTACAAAATTGAACCCAACATTTGTACAGTATATTTGTTATTCAATCACTAAAGTAATTAATTGATACCCTAAGAAATTTTTTTTAAAGCTGTCGCAGGTCTGCAATAAAGCTGTGAATGTTTCACTTGCAGCCTTGCAGGCATGTGGCATGCATGTGACAGCCAACGATTTTTGTTAGGGTAGTAGATCTTGAGAATCAATTGAAACTGATGGGATGGTAAATCACATACGAATTTTTTTGAATACAAATTGTAAAAATGGTTGACTTGAAATTACTTTATAGTCCAGTTGCCTTTGTGCAGAGAGATGCATTACTTTCTTACACGGTTGTGTCTTCTTTAGTATGCTGCGGTGATAAACTTTTCAACTACCATCCTGAGAGCTATGACACCGAACTTTTGGGATCCGCAACTCGCGGCAAAGTGTCTTGTTGTGGGAAAAATCTTTATCATCATGACAATGAAACGTGCTGCCAAGGAATTGTGCACCCTGTCACACGGGGCATTTGTTGCGGCACCAAAATATTAGACCACAACACTGAGACCCGCTGTAAAGATGGCACCTCCTTTCCCATAAAACGGCAAAAGCAACTTTGCTTCGTTGGGAATATTAGACCTGCGTTGGCTCTCTGCAAACTCTTGAAAGATAATATGATATTAGATAAATTACAAAATCGATGGATTTGCTGCAATTCCAGCGATACGACAGTTTCACCAACGATTGCTGAAACAGGAGAGTGATCGACAAATTGAAAGTTGGTACTTCCTGCTGCCCATCTGAATTCCTACCAGATTAAAAACGAATAATTCATCTTGGGCTGACAATGCAGATCAATGTAGAAATCTTATTAATTGTTAATCACTCCTTTTGTGATATCCACATATTGATCGCATAACCAGGAATAAAAAATAGAAAATATACATTCTTGCACTTGTCAAAATGAGGTTGTCAAATTCCGGTCACTGCGATCTTGCTTCAATTTTCGTGTTGGTTTCTAATAAAAGCTTTTAAGTTGAAGTCAACTAAAGAATAATAATATCTCCACCTGGCAATTTTGGTCCTGGTTACAGCACCGAAAGGATAATTTGACCAATACATTTCTCAGTTTATTTACTCGATAACATGTCAACTTAAACTTAAGTTTATTATTTTCCAACAATAACAGGAAATGCGCATATTATTGTGTGTTGGCTGGATGTATGCATGTGTTTTGCCATTCACCTTGATGTGTCAGTATGCCTACTTGCAAATTTATTTTAATTTGTTGAGTGGCAGCCAGAAAAATGTAAAAGGATATCATGCGTATTGGACCTATACTGTATGAATGGATGAACGAATTGCGTGCAATATCGCATTTGCGGATGTGTTTTGATATTTAACGGAAACTTATTATGCTGCAGACTTATTTAAAAAGCTCTATTACACACGGATTTTTCGTCATTCTCGTTTGCTCTATCAAACTGTATGGTACGCATTTGGACGACAATGTCTAAGCTGCAAATAATTATTCACTGCTTTGCAATCGCTGCATGCATAAGTAAGTTGCAGTTCTCATAAGTTGAGATTGCTGAATGAAGCAAAGTACATGTATGCTTTTGCTTGGGAATTAAAGTGCAGTCTGAAAACTCTGCCTCCGGACCTAATTATAGTTTTAAGTATATTCTAAACTGTTTTGATTATTTGTATAGTTGTAATAGTTGCTGGAGACCAAGAACCGAATACTGATGAAGAAGTTTACTCTGATCCCGCAGCTGGAGGACCTACTGATCATTACGATGAACAAGTAGTTACTAACGAGGGTCAGGTGGAATCCCCAGAGGAGATTGTTGCTGGAAACGATTATTTGAATGCCACAGGTGAAGGAAATGCTACTAGCAACAATGAACCTGATCATGACACACTAACAGAAGTGGTCAGCAGCAATAATCCAACTTCTAAGGATGAGATAACTACAACTACCAGCATTGAAGGTACTTGGTAACTACAATGAAGTATCAGTTCGAGGCAAAAAAACGATTATCTGAATTATTGCACAGATGCAGGAGTGGTCAACAACGATGATCCGAATCTTGCTGCTGGATCTACTGAGATCAATTACGATGAAACATCAGCTGATAGCAATAACGATGATCTGAAATCCACCGAAGCAGTAACTACTAACAGCAGTGAAGATGATTACAGTGAAGTAACGATTGGTCCGACCCTCAACTATGAAGATGTTCCCAGCAAGAATGAGATGAATTACGGGGAAATAAACGTGGCTACTGAAGACAATCTGAATACTAATTACTCAGATGCTGGACTTGTTGGCAGCACTGATCTGAACGGTACTAATCTGAACGGCACTAATCTGAACGGCACTAAATTAGAAGCAAGTAACCGCACTGATCCCAATGTCACTTACGACGTTGACACTTCCTCGTTCATGGACTGTTGCGATGGAAAGCAATACAATCCCAGGAGTGACATCTGCTGCCACAGCAAGATATACAAGCTCCCTGAAACCTACAATTTTCAATCGAGGTGGAAATGCTGCGGCAAAGTCATGTACGACTCCGATATCAACTTCTGCTGCGATAGCAATAGCGATCACATTTTACCGAAAGTAGACCTGGCATCTGACACAGGCTGCTGTGGGCCGATGAATTACAATAGGACCAAGGACGTCTGCTGCATCGAATCTCACAAGAACGATTTCAGATACTCGTATTACGTTCTGCACGATGTTCCCGATCTCTCCGTTTTCTGCTGCGGATCGTACACTTACACACAAGGAATATGTTGTTCCGGAAGGTTGTACAGGAAGGAGGAATACTTGCAAGTCTGCGCCGAAGACGACTGCATCTGCTGCGGCACCTCGATCGCGTCCAGGAGCACGCAGATCTGCTGCAATTACCACTTGTACCCCAGATACTCCCAAGATGACCAATGCTGCGGTTCAGTCAAGTTCAACTCCTTCGAC
The DNA here is from genome assembly GCA_023279145.1 of Glomeris maerens. Classification (NCBI taxonomy): domain Eukaryota; kingdom Metazoa; phylum Arthropoda; class Diplopoda; order Glomerida; family Glomeridae; genus Glomeris; species Glomeris maerens. Next base: position 3,181 of record WWPM01022402.1, read on the forward strand.
GGCACCAGCATGTGTTGCCAGGGTAACTTGTACCAAGGCTATCACCGCGATTCGGCAGCCTGCTGCGGCAAGCAGATCTACCTGGTCCAGCAGCAGGATTGTTGCAACGAGAAACTAACCGAGAAAAATCGCACTCGTGTCCTCAATGAATGCTGCGGCACAACGAACCCGAGAGATCCTCCGAAGGACATGCATATCTCCAAGGAACCTCCGAAAGGCTCTGAGATCTCAGTCCAGTATTTTAAGATTAAAGATCCGGAAAATCAAGATGTAGAATTGCGATTCTTCGATTGAGACATATAATTATACTTCAATGTTTTTTTTTTTAATGTGTTCTTTATTGTGACAATACGTATATTGAAATAAACATACACATGGTATTTTTAAAGGAATATAACTACTACATATTAAGAACTGCAACTGCGACCAGTGTTGCCAGGTGGATCTGTTGTTAGGGAAGCTGGAAGGAAAATAATTGCAATTGAAAGGCGAATTTAAAATGTTATTATTCAAAGTAGTGGTTGCATTGTAATTAGTTAAATTGGCCAATAGAACAGCTCTCTGCTCAAAGTGGTTCAAAGGGCAATGCTTTTGAGTATTTTCGCAATCGAGTTATGTAATACCTGTTTTAAATATGAAAACCAATGCAGTGCGGTAATTTCAGATCGCATGACTTGTATTTTGTTATATAAATAGGGATTTTTTGTTCGCGCGCGTCACAAGGACCCAGGACACAGCTGGAGGGAAACGCATGTATGGTCTGAAAACCTGTTAGATTTAATGTAGCTAGTTTAAAATACACCTCCTTCTTTTCTTACTATTTCTTATTATTTTTCAACATAAACCATTACTTGGTTATTTCTGTTGTTGATCCTTGTGCGGGAATATGCTAGCTTATATAGGTGGATCCGGGTAATAAAACCGCAGGATGCGGTCGTTTTTATCTTTGGCTTTCTGAACATTTTACTATTTGAGGTTGGAAATGGTTCCCAACATTTTTGTTTGAGCAGTCAGTCTTCCTCCACTATAATGTATGTATATAGTAGGGATCCCTGATGCTACGAAACGTAATGCATCGACCTGTGTTGATAAAAGTTGCGGGGTTTTGTAATGGGATCCGTTATTTAAAAGCGGGTGAACGATTTCAATGCTGTGATCTGTGAATTGGAAGCTGTGATATGGATGCTGTGATATGGATGCTGTGATCTGTGAGATGAGATGGGGATCTGTGATGACAGAAAAGAAAAACCTCCAACATGGAAAAATGCTCACTTTTTTAAACTTTAAACTTTATTGACAATCCAAAACAACTCTTACATTTTCAAATAACGAATTCTAAAATCAAGTACGTGCTTATTTTCCCCCCACTGTAAAAACATATACAGTACGCATTTCACGGGCGACGCGTATCGAACAATATCGAACGCCGCTCGAAACGATACATGAACGATATCGATACTCGGCCGGACTCGACAACGGCGCTCCATGCATCGAACACCGCAGCAAGTGGGTTAAAAATGGAGACCGAGACCGGGAAGCGACTGGCGGCTTGGAGGATCGCTCGAGCCGCCTGCTGCTGCTGCTGCCACTACGGGTCGGTGTCTACGGCGATGCGCGGCCAGCACATGGCTAGAGGCGGTCGCTGCTGAGTCGTCCGAGCCGACCAATATGGCTGATGCGGATGACGACGACGGCGGTGAACCCCAACCCGGATCAGTGCGCTCTGCCCTCGATCAATGCGCGCTCTTGCAGAACATGATCGACATAAATGCCGGTCATTTGGACGGTCTTCGTACCCAGTGCGCCACGAGAGCCGAGCTAACGCAAAAGGAAATTCGCACTCTCGAGGTTTCGTTTTTATTCATTGTAATAATACATGTATCATGGTGGTGGTCGTGATAAGGCTTATCGAAAAAGGGTCATTCATTTTCTCTCTCTTTGCACGAAGAAAGGGCACTCGTGTCTATTGGCGCGTAATCGATCCGATTGCAGCTGGGGGCGATGCCATTGGCTGGCGGCTAGGCCGTGCCCACGGGACTATCTTTTTTCGCCAGCCAATCGGGACGACGAGCCAGCGTGATGACGTCACAATGCGTTTTGGGTCGGTTACGACGGGACGCATCGTGATGACGTCACAATGCGCCGTGTATTTGGCTGGCGGCGTGTCCCGCAAAGCACCCCCTGGCGGTAGAAGTGAACATTTGCGCGACGACCGTTGGGGATTCGAATTTGAATTTGAGAAAATCGAACGGAATTGCGACTCGATGCATGCGTTAATTTGTTTAATTGCTGCGGAAATTGCGATTGCATTCATTAAAAGCGCCCATCCCTTTATTACTTACACAATAGTTGCAATCATGCTTAATATCTTCAAAATTTACTTGATTTCTGGAGAACTCTTTTTGGAGCAAATAAAAAGGGATTAGAGAGAACTCGTTGCATTGAGTCACTAAATTGATTAATAAATATACGATATAGACGCCATTTTGATTTTTTGATGAAAATAAGTGTTGAGTGATTCTTATGAACCGATGTAATTTATAACAATTATTTTTTCAAGTCTGGGAAACACAATTGATGTTTTATTGCAGGGTCAATTATGACCTTGATTTGGGATTTCGTTGTTGTATGGCAATGGCTTTTTCCTTGAAAAGTTATGGAATCTAAAAATGTAGACAGCTATTCCTGGAAAAACAAAGCAACTGGGAGTTCACAGAAACATTGCAAATTTCATCTGTAATATGTTATTCATCTACTCTTTGCTTCTGTCAATAAAGATTTCGATGAATTAAATTAAGCCTTATAATTTCTTACGAAAGTGGTCATGGACTTGATTCGTGCGGTTTTATGCTCTCAAATTTTGTAGATTGATTAACTCGTCACCAATCCAGTGTGAATCGCATGGATGGCCGTTTTTATACCTATGTTTTATTTATACATGGGGCGCAATTAAAATTCCCAGTGAATTCTAATACATAAAACCCTAAGACTTTACCAATGTGTTGTTGGATTAGTGGGACTCTTTTTGAACGTGGTTTTTCCGGTATTGGACTTTCAGGGGAAGCTGATCAAGTTGTTCAGCTGCCAGCTGCTGGCCAAAGCGGAAGTGAAGGAGCGTTGCGCGGTCGGACTGGAACGGTACCCGCAACTGCGGCAGTGGTTGCACGTGGTCGGGCTCAATTCGCAGCGCGTCCAGGTATGGTACTGTATACAATGTTACCGGTTCTCGTCCGAAGTTGTAATCGATCGAGCTTCTGGGTTTTAAGGAGATCTGCCAAAGGGTGTCGTCTCTGGAAGAACTGATGAAGATGCCCGAGCGAGACACGAGGCAGATCGTGCGAGATCACGGCGGCAAAGAGGAAGAGGAACGCAGACTTATCAGCGCTCTTCACAACCTCAAGAAATATACTGGTATTTCAATGAAATTATCTATATCTATATTGCGTTCCAATTCAGGCTTTACATTCAAATTTCGCCGCTTCGTTCCAATTTTCCAATTCCGTCCTACTAATCGTGTCTTGGTAACGGATGAATTGCGATTTGTCGCGCAGAGTGCCAATTGTACATGGGCAACGGAGGAAGTTGCTCGGAGATCGAACTCCACTGGGACTCGTGGGACCACTCGGCTTCCCCGCCGGGAGGCCCTTGCTCATCGCCCCACCCGGTGAGGCCCTCGGCCAACCACCGCAACGCGACCTCCTCCTCCTCCTCGGAGGACGTTTCGCAGACGATCCCCCAGCAGACCGCCCCTCCTTGGTCCCCGCTCATGTCGTCGCTGCTCTCGTCCGCCGCGTCGGCCCCGACCGCGGCGTCCGCTTCCTCGGGTCTTTCGCAGAGCTACTCCGGCCTGGCCACGCCGGCGGCCCTCGCCGACAGGAGGTTCACGCCGCCCCCGACTCCGCCGACCGCGTACAAGAAGGGCGACAAGATCAAGTTCACGCCGCCGCCGAACAGGCGCAACCGCACCATCATCGACAACAGTCTCCTGCCCGAGGCCCCTCCGCTCACCAAGAGCTGGTCGCACGAGTTTCAGCTCGCCAACCGGGTCGACCAAGGCGACGGTTCAAAGTGAGCTCGGCTTTCGCCGAACGACGATCGCGTCTTGTAACCCTTTTTTTGTTTGCTGCGTTTTCAAAGGCTTTGTCGGTCGCTGCACGCGCGAGAGTTGCTTTTGCGTTCGCGGCATCGTGTTTTCTTGGGCCGGTTAATGGGCCTATTACTATTAAAATTGGCACCCAGGCATGCAAATTGCAGCATGTTAAAAGCCTATTGTTAAGCGCAAAGGGCACATGATCCTTGCTTAAAGTTGCAATGTATGTAATTGAGTAGCTGTGACCAAACTGGGTGAATGCAGCTTTAAAATTGGATAATTCTTATTCTTATTCTTTTATGCCTTGCACTGAAATCTTTTTAAGATTGCTTTTTATTTATTTATTTATTTATTTATTTATTTATTTATTTCCTTTTCTTGGCACCTTTTTCGCAAACCGCACCGCTTGGCTCGGACGAGAACAGTGTTTTCCTACAGGCGACTAACGCGTTGTTGTTTGGGCACCGCAGCTACGAGCAGTTGCCCCCCCGTAGGACCCGGTTGCTCACCGAGCCCGGACCGGAGCAGGACGATCACGAAGAGGCCCTGGGGCTCGTAGGTCACGTTTCTCCGAACATCTCTCCGATCCACGTCGTACCGTACCAAAGCAGCGAACCGCTAGTTGCGCACCCCTTCGAAGAAACCAACCACCGATGTGAGATACGCGCGTTCTTTTCTTCCACTACCAAACGGGCAAACATTTGGGCAATTCACGGGAAAACTCTGGGGGAATTTTCATACCAAAATATTACGTATCTGTATTGCTTAATTGCCGTAACCGAACGTGTAAGGTCCGGGTTTCCCCGTGAGAAAGTGGAAAGTCGTATAAATTGACAGATGCGTATATAGGGCCGAGTTATCTAAGGGCTGAAAGTGTAAGGGGCAAGGTAAAGAAAGTAGAGCCGATGCAGGAGAGAAGACGAGGAAACAAAGGGACCGGTTGTTGTGGGAAAGATTGCCATACAAAGGCGGAATAAATATCAACCGTCTTGGTCAGCGACCGAGGGAAGAAAACGCCCCGTTTGTCCGTCGATGCGTTTCTTTACTCTCCTATTGATGAAATTGCACTGAATAGAAAAGTAGAGATTTGGAAAAACGTAAAAGCATATCTGAGAACTGGACCGAAAAACCTCGGGAACTCGCTTCAATGATTTAGCAGCAACAATGCTGATCGTAATGGGGGTATTTTTTGAAAATTCTCCACCTTTTCCCGTAATCCGATTGGGATTCTTACAATACAGTCTGTTTCTCTGCGGGATATCTGGAGAACGGCTGCAGTTGTTGCGAACGCCGCGCGATCGTAAGGTGAAATATTAGATGCGCAATCCAAAAACCATAGTCACTATAAGCACCATGGTCCCGAATAGAAAGTTTTAGACCTTTGCCGTTGGGTGATCGGCAAGTTTATAGCGAATTTACGCTGAAATAAGAAAGGAAAACTTGGCTAACTTGGATGTCGGGCATTTCTAGATGTTCCACAGAGAGCACACGCAGTCGTCACGATTGCTAAGTTAGCGAGTTTACGTGAAGGGGTTTTGTTTTGTGTCGGTGCGAGAATAATAAGAAGAACGTCTTGTCATTGCTTTTTTCTTTGCAGTCGCGCAGATATCCGCACCCGTTTCGCCTCGTCTAGCTCCGCCCAGCGGTGTCATGACGCATATTATCCAGCACAGGTCTGTCGCGACGCGCAGTTCCATCTTGTATTTGACGTGAAATTTTCATCACGTGTCCGCAACGGTTACAGGTTCACCACTACTCTTAAGGTGACTTCGTGCGATTATTGCCAGAAGCAGATGTTCTTGGGTTTCAAGTGCAAAGAATGCAAGTGAGCAATCGAAGATTCCCTTTTAATCGAGTGAAATGGCTCCAGTATTTAGTTCAATTTCGTTTTGCACGAGTTGGGGCGGCGATCGTACCTTATTGAAAGATATCTGTATATGAAATTCTTCTATAGGTTCAAGTGCCATCGAGATTGCGCCGAGAAAGTTCCCCCGTCTTGCGGTCTGCCGCAGCCGTTTCTCGAGTGGTTCATGAAGTCCATCGCCAAGGATGGTAATTCTCAAGATTCGCCGGGACCGTGTCAGGGTATATAGCGTTCTGGCGTTTCAGGAAGCCATTCTCCCGCACCTGTCCGCACGCCCATGTGGTCTCCGCCTAAAGACGGCGTCAACAGTCACTGGGACCGGAGAAGGCTGCACAATCAACCGGCGTTCCCGGCAGCCGATTCCAGTTCCAACACGTCTTCGTGCAACTCGTCCGCGCCTTCGTCCCCCGCGATCGTCGCCTCGCAGACCCCTCCCGTGCCGTCCAGGCACCAGTTCCACTTCCCGGGTACGTGCCGATTCTTTTCTCTATATAGTGAACATTGTGAGGGAAATAGGGAACTTTGCCCCGTGTGCTGGACGTATGAAACTTTAATTCCGTGAAAGAATTTCTAAAATCGGTCAAAAACTAAAAAACGTTACAGGCAAACAGGCATTATTTTTCGTTCTGCCCTCGTAAGATATTGTGCTTGGTCTATTTGCACAATATGCGGATTTTCCCGCATTGTAAGAAATATGCAATCTTCTACATGCTATCTGTAAAGTAAAATTTCCAGTTTACATTTGCAGTAAAGAACGAGAAAATGGTAAGATTTGTAAAATGTGTTCACGATAATACCGACCTAAGATATATTTTGACGCATCATCAAATCGTGTCGTTCGTTACGTTTACCGACCCGAGGTAGCCCGACTCGACGTAAACGGACTGTAACCGAGTGGATTTTCGTTTTCTTAGAAATCAATTCGCAAAAAGGGATTACGCTGGCGACGAGGCCGCTGACGGAAACAAGGTACTCTTCCGTTATACTTTCTCAAACTTAAGTAGTTAAAAAAAATACGCTCCGTTTCTTTGCCGCAGCGAGATGGTTGAAACGCAGAAGTCGAACGACAGCGACAAGACCGTGTCGGGAACTTCGGGAAGCGTGAGTCCATGTCGGAGAAGTGTAAGCGGCGGGACCTCTTCGTAAAGGAACGTTGCTATTTTATTTATCCCCACGTAAGGGATCGTGTTTCCTGCGCGAGTTCCTTTGCGGGGAGGTTTCGCCGTAATACGCGGATTGCCGCGTTTGTTTGAACTCTCGCTTTATTTATTTGTTAGACTGATTCTGAGAAAACACTCGCCGGCAGAGTGGATTCTCAAGACAGTCAGATCTCGGACGTGGATTCCGCGGATCGCAATTGGCCGAGTCAGAAACGAGTAAGGAAACGGACTGGTTTTATTGAAATCGATCGCGATTTACATCTTGGGGGGGTTTCTATCAGTTGTCTTTCAGGGAGTGGGAAATATCTTTCGACGAACTCGTGATCGGTGACGCTGTGGGTACGGGAAGGTTCGGAACCGTGTTCAAGTGAGTCGCGTTTCGTACGGGTTGTGGTTGAAAAAGTCCCTAAAGTTTGCGATTGTCGCGGAACAGATGCGTGTACCTTTCATTGTTTACGAGAGAAAGGATTCATCTGTTTGAACTCTATATACGATATTCTCATAATCGTTCCAAAGAAGAAATGAATTCGTTTTTTATCGGAAAGGAACGAGAGATCTTTCGTTTTGGAAATGTAATCCGTAAAGGAGCTGAAAAGAGGTGTATTTGCGCAGAGGCAATTGGCACGGAGACGTGGCCGTCAAAGTGTTCAACATGGACCAGATGGACGACGACAAGACGCTGGACGCCTTCAAGCAGGAGGTGGCCACCTTCCGCAAGACGCGCCACGAGAACCTGGTGCTGTTCATGGGCGCGTGCATGAAGCCCCCGCACCTGGCCATCGTGACGCGCCTCTGCAAGGGCCTCACCCTCTACACGCATATCCACCTGCGCAGGGACCGCTTCAACCTCAACAAGGCGGTCATCATCGCCCAGCAGATTTCACAGGTTCTTCCCCTTTAAATGTTCTCAATTTAATATACATACGTCAATAAACAGTTATTGCAGGGTTTTTTTGCCCTCATTAATGTCTTTCAGAATTAAAAAATTTTCCCAATTAGTATTTTACCGACCTTGTATGTGTTTTAACTTCCGTTCACGCAGGGCATGGGATACTTGCACGCGCGAGGAATCGTTCACAAGGACCTGAAAGCGAAAAATATATTCCTGGAGAACGGCAAGGTGGTGATAACCGACTTCGGTCTGGTGAGCGTAACGAAGCTCTGTCACGGCAACAGGTTGGTTTACGGGCGGACGTATCTAGAGCGTACTTTCGTATACTATCGTGATCGCGGCGTTTGTTTCGAAAAGGAAAGGGGAATGGCTGACCATCCCGCCCGGTTGGCTCTGCTACCTCGCTCCCGAAATAGTTTGCAGTTTGCGAGCGAGCCACAGCAACGAGAACGATCTGCTCCCTTTCACGGCCGCGTCGGATATCTACGCTTTCGGGTTTGTCTAAATCGAAATCGCGCTGCCGAACGTACGGTAGTTCATATAAGCCCCAGTAAAAAATATAAAGAATCTGCAGGAATTTGAATCCCCCAATTTCTGAAGCTTTTCTGCTGATTACGTATTTAAAAATGAAGCGAATAAAGACAACTTTTAAACAGAAGTCGAGTAACTCTGTTTCTATTATTTACGCTGAAATTTTAAAATTGTGGTTTCTCTGGAAGTTCTGCAATGACTGAAAATAATCTGTAGAAAATATACAAATTTTCGTACAAATATATTTTCTGTAGAAAATCTGCAGCATATTTTTTCTGGGGAAATTTGGGATGAATCCATAAAAAAATAATGGTTACTTCACGTTACCAGGACCGTTTGGTACGAACTGCTGTCCGGAGAATGGCCCTTCAAAGGTCAACCGCCGGAGGCGATCATCTGGCAAGTCGGAAGGGGCATCAAGCAATCGCTGGTCCACATACAGACTTCGCGGGACGTGAAGGTAATCTCGCGGCGAGCGCCCGTTTCGCCGAACGCGCGTTCTCATCGGGTTGCGCGTACTTTAAGGATATCCTCGTGGCCTGTTGGTCGTACCAAGCTCTGGAAAGGACCGACTTCGGCAGTCTCTTGAAACTGCTGGAAAAGTTGCCAAAGAAACGTTTGGCCCGCAGCCCTTCGCATCCGATACACTTGTCTCGTTCGGCGGAATCCGTGTTTTGAATCCGCGACGCGAGAAAGTGACGGACCGGACGCAAACTTGCCCGATTTCTTTCCTTGTTTTTTTTTGCTTCAGCCAAAAAAGAAAAAAGAAAACCGTCTCGCGCTTACTTAAAAGCGACCCGAGACCCGCGCGGGACGGACGAGAAGCGAGCGGAAAGTGAAAACGGGTTAGGATATTTTTTTCTTTGTTCCGTTTAACGTTTATATTGTAAATAACTTCGAACGGATTACGCAAGCAGAGAGAGAAATTTAGAAGCGGTCGAGTTTACGCAGATTTATACCTGATCGTGTGTCACAATCTGTTTTCTTGTTGGTTTTCTTTCCTCCCAGTTTTCGAGTTAAGTGAGTTTTGGGAGAGGGAATGCAACCGTGTGATGGGTTTCTTAGTCAAATCTGGTAAAAACGCAGTTGCCAAGGTGTATTTATTTTGAAGGATCGGCGAGTCGATCGCGGAGAAAACATTTTCTTGATCTTTGTGAATAATAAATTCCGTTTCAACTAGATGTCGGAATATCGGATGGCCAAAAAAAGGAAAGCGGAAAGGTTAATTACTACTCGACAACGCGCGGTTGCGTTTTGGGCCGGACGGCGGTAAACTTCGTACGATTTAGCTTTTTTATCCTGGATTTTATTTATTGGAGTTCTATAAATTTGTGTCATACTACACGAGTAATAACTGGCAATATCCAACATGTACTAAATGCAAAGACCCTCTTAAGTGTTCCTTTCTCGTAGGTACGTACATATTGTCTCCGTTTATAAACTTTTATGTTACGTATTTAGGCTGGAAGGAATTTTGTGCGTAATGTGGTCCTATATCCTGAATTCAATAGAGAACACATTTATAAATAGAATTTGAAGGAAAATGATGAATCTCAGTTGCATCGGTTCGAAGGTTTGCACTGAAATCATAACTTTGCAAATACACTAACAATAATATCCCTTTTTGATAGGTTCGTAGTTCAGTATCCTGGGAACCGCGGCGATTTTTCTCAAGATTGGTTCTTTATAATCTAAATTTTTCGATGAATTAATAGGAACCTCGAGCGAGGACACGATACGCTACCCGATTCCGACGAGGGAAATTCGGTCGCCGCGTACGATCGGAGCAGCCGATGGGGAGTTTCCCCAACACTAGGATTGAGTAGTTTAAGCATAAAACCCTATTGGAAATTAGCATTTTGCTGTATATATACTGCATTGCAACGGACCATTTCGGGGGAAACAAAAGGACCGGTGAACATCGTGCGACTTCTATCCCCAAAACAATGTAAATTTCTCGAAGTTCTTCGTACCAATGTTAACGGTATGCTGGTACATATGTACTCAAATGTAGTTTCTTACAAAGCCTCTCGATAGAAAGATGATTTTCAAGAGCTCGTGCGCAGGGGTTCTTTTTACAACAAGGTCCCACTAATTTGTTGAATCGCATCCAAAAAAAATCCTTTAGCATACTTTAAAATGCATTCTCCTCGTCTATATCGTTGAAAATAACAAAAAATGCGTGTACGGGGTTGCTGCCAGTTATACGGGGCCGAGACCGACGCTGCGCTAGCGTATTAACGGACCGTGACAGTGGAGATTTCCAATAGGGCTTTAATGGAACACTGCACGCATGTAAAAGCCGTCTACTCGGAAGCGGGCAGAGCCGCGACGGTCCCCGGGCCGAGGAGTCCTTGCGCCGTGCCGAACAGGTTGATCGGGGTTTTGCCGTCGGTGATGATGGTCGACTTGATGCCCAGCGACGACAGCAGCCGCACCTTGAGAGTAAAGTAAAGGGCAAGTGCTGAACAGTTCCGGTTACTCAACTTTCACGGGAGCGTACCTGCAGGTCGGGTCCCGCTCGCGCGATGTCCCGGATGGTGTCCGCTCCCAAGCAGTTGATCGATTCTTGGAACTTCTTGCTTTCGATGTCCGCCATCCGACCGGACTTGTTTACCTCCAACTCGTTCTGCTTGCCGTTGTATATTATCTCCGACTCCCTCGCTTTGCCGAGACGGGTCAATTCCGCCTCCTGCGTGTACGTACGGTTATTACTCTTTCTTGTACGCTACCGACTAACGTTGAACTAACCGATTCGATGAGGAGAGCTTGCGCTTTCAGTTTGGCCAACTCGACGGCGGCTTCCCCCTCGATGCGCGCCGACTCCGCTTTCGATTGCGCCTCCGCTTTCGCCTGCGACCGTTTAGGCCCATTTGTAAATCGTAACTAACACGACTAATTTTGAGATTTTTCATGTCACCTGTCCGCAGCTCTCGACTGCCGCGCTTAGGGCCTGCAGTTCCAGTAACTCTTTCCTCGCTTTCTCGGCCTCGGCCTCGTCGTTAATTCTCTGCCTTTCCAGCTTGCCCCTAGCCTGCTGTTCCACCCTTTGCGCTTCGTGTCTAATTGTAGGTCGTCAAATAGTTATTATAGAGTAGTGTATTTTAGGAAAACTGGGATGGCACCTTGCGGCCGCTTCTTGCGAATTCGTGGTGATCTCGATGGCCAGTTGCACGGATTTCTGAAGGGCGTCCCTGGTCCTTTGGTCAACGGGCTCCACGCTCTGGATGTCCACGCTGGTGATGGTCAGGTTGTTCTGGGGGAAAAACAACTGGTGCCTCGGCTTCAGGTTTTCGTCCAGACCGAACACGGCCGTGTAGATTTGCCTGGCGGAATTCTGCGGGGGGTTTTTTTCCGATATTTTAACCACTTTACGAAAAACCGTTTGTTTATATACAGACCTTGTGAAAGTCGTCGAACTGGATGCTGGCGACCGCTCCCCTGATGCGAGACGCGATCGCCTTGCACGCGTCGCCGACAAAGTCGGGGATGCTGAACAGCTTCGCGGCGTCTTCGGCAGTTTTATTTCCCACGTTGAAGTGCCTTGATCGAAGGGAAGTCGTTCAAGTACGGTCCGTTTCGGTTCAACGGTACGTTAAACGGCCCCCTTTTTACCAATTGTAGGAAATCTGGAGTTGAAGACGCGCGTGGTCCGCAGTCTCGACTATTATGATGTCGGTGAAGAAGTCCGGGCCGAGGAGCAGGCAAAGGGCCTTGATGGCGTGGGGTTTCTTGGGCCGTAACCCCGAAAGGCTGAGCATGGTGAACTGCTCGTCGGGACCCAGCATCACCAGATCGGGACCGAACGTGACCCTAAAACGAGGAAAGTTGCCCCTTTTAAGTGAATCTAATACTAGTCTTCCGAATTGATGTTGCGCGGATTTTGTTTTTGAAATCTAAAGTTTGGATATGAAAAATGTTTGCTTCACCTCGCTCTTTTCTCTTTGTAGTCGTACACCTGAACGGCCGCGTTGTGAGGGACCCTGTACGTCACCACGCGGTGTTTGTTTCTCTTCACCCCTCTTTGCTGCTGCTGCGATCCCAGCGGCTGAATCTCTCTTTCACCCAAAGGGTCCTTCTCGGTGGACAGCAACGATTCGACCGCCGGCGGCAGTTCCTTCGCCCAAACCTCCTCGTCCTGCGTCAGCATGTAAGTCTTGGCTATCACCGATCTAACCTGTCCACGATTCGGACGGCGTGTTAATAAAACCCCGTATTTAATTTGGGGAAAAAGAAAGCCGAGATGCCAACTTTGCCGGTCTTGATGTCCCGGACGTAGATGCCTTCGTTGTCGTCGAGAGGGATGGCTTCGCGCCTCGCGGCCACTTCGACTTCCACGGGAGGAATGTACTCGACGGGGCCCCTGATCATCCAACGGTCTCCCGGGTGGCGCGCCACTTCCTGCGGAACGGTAAAGTACGGTTTTTCCCACTCTTTAATCGCAATCGATCGCGGAGGACTACGAGCTGTCTCGATACGATAGAAGAGATAACTATTAACTCCGTTGCTCGTATATAGGAACACCGACGTGAAGTTGAGGTTTGTGTTTTTTTACTACTTTTAGATAACACCCTGATGATAGACTATAGGGTGTTCCTATATACGATGCTCTTTATCGACTAATAACCGGGTTGGTGTTGGTGTCCATGAATCCTTGCGTAGCCGTTAAGATCAAGCCCTGACTCTCGTTCAAGACGTAAATGTCCCGGATGCCGCCGTCCAACGATTCCCCGGGTCTCAGAAAGAACGATATCTCGCCCTAAAGATATTGAAACTTGTACACGAGCGTCCGATATACTAATCGGTTTAACAACGTATACCTTCACTAGCTTCTTCTGACCCAGCTGCGGTTTGCCGTTCTCGCCCACGGGGTCGAGAATGACGCAGTACTTTCTGTTGGTCAGCGTGGTGATGTTGATGACCGACACCACGTTCTCGTACACGTCCGGAATGTAAGTCTCCGTGTCGGAGAACTTGACGAGCCACTCCTCGCCGTTCTTCCTCGCGACCCCCCTGTCGTCCACGAAGGTCTTGGTGGCGCGCACGTGGATCGCTTGCTGCAAAGTTATATTCGTTGAAATAAGTACGAGATGACCACGTGCGAGTGCGAGTTTATAAGGGAAGGACCTTTTCGTTAAGTACGTGGGCGTCGACTATACCGATGACTTCCTCGTAAGCTCCCGGCAGGTACGCGCCTATCTTCCTCACGAGCCACTCCTCCCCGCTCACCCTCGGCTTCCCGTCGCGGTCCTTCGTTTCCATCCTGGCCCTTAGCCTCAGGGCCTGGTTCGGTCTAAGGATCGTCGCTTTCACCGTCTCGGCAACTTCCACTTCTATGCGCGGGATGTACGTGCCTGGGAAAGTTGGAAGGGACCCAAATTTGGCCCTATAGAGCACACCACCGATAGTGTCCCGATAGATTTTGAGATCTTTTACCGGGTCCTTCGAAAAGCCATTCGTCTCCCGCGATCCTCTTCACCTTGTCGTCTTCGTCGAAGGACCGCAAAGCCCTTAGACGCAGCGCCGCGTTCGCGTGCACCACCTTCAGCTTCGTCACTTGCTGGAACGGCAAACGTTAATACTTTTATACCGATGCACGTTGCGAAACGGTATATATATAGGGACTCGGTTACCTCTTTAAGTACTTCCCCGGGGTACAAGGGAAAGGGCTCCTGCTCCAGTCGGACTTCGCGGTCCGCGTGCCGTAACTTCACTTGGCCGTAATCGTCCAGCACCGGTTCCCCTTTCTCGTTGCGCACGATAGGGTTCTCCACGGTGCAGTAGTGGCTCGGTGGAATGACCACCATCTTATTCGGCCCCAGTATGATCCTACATTCGAGCAACGGACCAGTGTTTTGCAATCACGTACTTACGAAGAACATGTACGTAATTTAAACGCATTTTATTTCGGAAAGCGTTAGGTCTCACGTGACACGCTGCAAACGATTCCCATTACAATTCCCCGTTAAAGACCACTAAATTAACTGTAATATTCTGTAATGGTCCATTGTAAAACCGTTGTAATGGTTCCCAAAGGGCCCGTCTCTCGTACAGTTGAGGTGGAGTAAAGTTTTGAAGAAATTTACAGTAGATAAGATGAAAAGCAAAGTGCATTGTCTAACTAGGAAGAAAAGATACCCGTTTTGGGAAGATTTCGTTTGTCCTGGGCCAAAGCTTTGGTACCATTTTACATATAATCCTAATTGTCAGTATATATTTAGTGAGGAATTTGTAATTGAATTGGAAAACTTTGATGTCAAATCAACCCAAACATCAATAAAAAGGTGTAACCGACATTTCCTTCGATTTCTCCTAAATTTATTCGCATAATGCGATGGGAATTGGCATTTATATGTAACTTGGTCTTCTGAATCTGATTCTCAAACCAGAATTGCTCCAGGAGCAACAATGTGCGAATTATTGTCATTAATAAACCTAGTAATCTAACCAAATCACAATTTAAGCACATTTAAATTGCACTTGTCATTTTTTTATCCCTTAAATTGAAGCATCGACTACAAGATGCAATCGAGATTAGGTTAAGTAGATATGAATGCAGGTGGCTTTTACTTTTCATTTTCTTGTCGGATGTAGGTTTTAGGTCCAACTTCATTCCTTGTTACGTTCGTTGTTTGGTCCAATACATGCAAGTAGAAATATGGCGGAATGCGGCAGATGACGTCACCTGGGTTCTTTGAAGTCGCCATTTATGTGCTATCTTTAAAAACGACAAACAAACAATTATCGATTAACACACAGTAAGGAAATATACGGACGTGTTCTAGGGAAATAAATGAATGGAAATCTTCTCAAACCCAGATCGATCATCGATCAACCAGTTTTAGGTTTTCAAAAATGTCGTTCTTCTCTGTTTTGCCGTTTCACTTTACAAATTCCAATGATTCAATGGAAACCAGCTGCGTAGTACATGCAGCATGTGACGGGGAAAGAATCTCCCTTATGGCCTTCAACCACGCCTTCGACATGCAGTATACAAATAATAAAAGAGCAATGGCGAAGTACGCGCTTGGCAACAGAATTCGTCGGCCATCTTTGAAGCCAGCGACCGCCATTGCTGTGCAAGGCATCATTTGTTGTACCTGTTCTTGCCTTGTAATAACTTAAGAATGTAACATAGCGTATGAATGTAATATAACACCCTATTGGAAATATTTACTAGAGACCAATAGGCTGTACGAACTGCATAAACTGCAATTTAATAGTTCATATTTTTGATATGAACGGTCCATATTATTACAGAACTGTTCTAATTGAAATTTTTAATAGGGATACGAGTGACTAAGATTTAAAATTACAGAAATTTATAACTAAATCGATCACTTTTTTAAAGAATAGTATGTAGCCCATTGCAAATCTCAACTAAAAACCACTAGCTAATTGTATATGGGCCATTACAAAAGCTATTCTAATAGAAATTTCCAATGTAAGGATTAACACTATTTATATTACATATAATACTGTATGTGCCCATTGTAGAAGTTTCAAATGATGATGTCCCATTTCCCTGAATCCCAATTTACATAGAATACAATCTAAAATTATAACTCCTAAATAACTCATGCAGATGTACTTTAATTAATTACAAGGACCTTGATTTAATTTAATGATGATTGTGCAGTATGTTGGTTAGTGCGGCTTCCGTTGTTGGCGCTGATGTCTCCAATGACAGTTTCCTGGCAGCAAATAATATCGATTTACATTCAGATAATGAATTTAGTTTATCAACGGACCGTACTAATTTACAAACCAACATTGAATATATAACACTGATGCGATTCAATAATCACAGCATATGTGCCACTGCTCCTTATATTAAATTCTACATGTTATTAACTAATTACAATAAATGTACTCTTAATTAATACGGAATATTTGGCATTTCCCAGAACTGATTTCAATTCACATTTTCCACGATTTTCAGACTTAAACATATCAAGAACACAACAAAAATACCGTTTTAAATAAATAATGGTAAATGTGCACCAATGTAATAAGGGACAGCCCTTTTATATGCGTGCCTTTGAAACCGTTTTATAGGGGAGTTTACACTGACATATTTCAGGTTATTTTATACAAAATATAATAAAAGTTTACCGTTTTATTTCTGCTCTTTATCTTCATATGTTATGGACAAAACTGAGCTGTTTCCTGGCAACTATTTTGTTGGAACAGTCAATATTTCCAATACAGTACCCTATTCGTGACGACCAATCGCAGTGCTGCATTTGGTTTCTGGCGACTCCCCCATTTTTAAATGACAAATTGCTCTTGTATATACAGTATATAGTATTTGGACGAAACAATTCATTTTAACTAATATTTTTAGCTAACAGAATCGTATAATAATTTGGAAGAGCAGTTCCAACGTTTCCCGAATGAGGAGATTAATTTTTATGTGAAATAATGTATGCAATTTTAATTTTAAGTGTGTAAACATATGTAATTATAAAAGATGCAGATGAAGCTGTGATATAGCAAACTGAAATTCATAGCATACATTTGTAATTTAAGTATTAATTAGTAATATTGTGATTGAAATAAGTATGTAAAACCAAAACCTATAACAATTCCATGGTGATCTGGATCACAACAAATTGATTACTATTACTGCAGTATCCGTGGCACATACAGTGACTGGCTGCTGTTCATATAGTATACTTACACAATCTGTAATACACTAGTTTTACTACCAACTATTTTAATCACCAAATGGATATTATGGAGCCGCAGAATAAACTTTCTACTAGTTTGCCCCAAAGGTTAGTCTATTCAAATTAAGAATAATAATTTAGCACGTAAATAAGATCTTGAAAATACTGTTATTGCAATTGCCAAAGTCGTATCTGAATCCAGATTTTTACAATAACATATACTATACTAGTAATCCATAAAATTAGGAATTTTGTTTTAATATTACCTGTATTTTATTATTAACTGTTCTTAATGTCTTATGAAACATAACAAGCTGATGTAATTGCCTATTTTCTATAAGAGAAATTTCAATGGCCTTTTTATATTGAATAAGCCGGGATTCTTCCTCAATAAGACCGCCATTTTGTATTATTTCCGTCTAAATAATTATAGATTACCTCCAAGCAAAGCGAAAGTTGTGGATTCAGGGAAGGAAATGAACTTAAGGACATCTCATTTCGCCGTGCTTCCAGATCTGAGCGATTCTTGGCAAAACACTTTGTAAGATATTCCAAGATTTCAATTATTCAAATTGGATTTCAAACACTAAATTGTAATTCTGATTGCAGCACGACTA
>WWPM01022403.1:0-10000 GCA_023279145.1 Glomeris maerens
TTTGAGTTAATAATATTTATATTTTGAAAGAAGAAACATCTGCATTGCATATACCATTGACCATTTTTGTGAGAAATGTTTTTGCACGTTCCAAGTCCGGAGTGATAAACAAGTAGTCATCACGGTACCGATCGGCGAATTCTCCTCTGCGCGGACACAACTCGGACAGACAATTGATTTCCATATTGGCGAAATATAAATCGCAAAGCAACCCCGAGACAACACCTCCTTGAGATACACCTCTTTCTTGAAGGTAATAATTATTTCCAGCCTGAATGGAAACAAAAGAACATGCAGTACAATTCAATTTATGGAAATAAATAACTTTTGCTGCTTGAAATATTATATAATTTGCAAACCAGAATTGCACTCTTTTTAACTATTGTTCTTAAATAAGAGATCTCTTGGTCAGCATCAATATAACTGGATCTCTGTAAAAATAAAATTAATCAAACTCTAGATATAATGCTTATTTTGAGAAATATAATCAAATACAACATCTTCTCACCACTGGAATCAGAACGGAGTTTTTCAGATTTTCTTTGCGAAGACATTGCACAAGGCTTTCATTTTTTGGAACACACTTGTTGACATAAATCTTACATATCTTTCCACCTCGTGGAACCTTTACTTGATAATATGAAACTAAATGCAATTGTTTACTTTCCTATAATGTACCAGCCGAAAATCTGAGCACTCGTACTGATAGTTATATATATTACATATGAAAAACCTACTTGAAAAGCTTTTCTTACAATAGACATGACTTTGTCTTGAAGCATGGAAGTATAGCAAGCATTAATGTCAACCTTCACAAAATACAGTTGCCTGAAATATATCAAGGTGCACATTAAAACCGTGAAAATTCACAGTATGTGTAAAATAAATAAGTCACTTGTCCGAATAAAGTGTCTTGTAAGACAATACAAAACTTTCCCAAGCTTCCATAGCTTCTTTCACATCTCGTTTGGCAAAGCCAAGCAGCTGTGGTGTGTGAAACTAATGAAAATGAATGAACATCAAAAGTTACCGGTATAATTTAACAGAACGCGCCTCTCTATAAAGGTTTCAAATGAATCAAATGCCAGTCACTTAAAACAGAACATAAAGAATTTCGATTCAATTTATTCAGCTTTTTGTCTTGTGGAATAAAGAAACTTTAAAGTAAAGGTGTTTTTCATAACAAAAGGTTTTCCTTATATGGATGCCTCTAATTACATGGTGTCAAATTAGCACTTCGAATACTAGTAGTTGTCCAGAATTAAGCTCTTTACAACACGAAACCTTCTCTTTCTGGAATCCTTTATAAAGAAGTTTCACAGAAAATAATTTACCACAATTCCTTGAAGCACAGCCAGACTATCACCCATTCTAAACTTCGCTCTTGGATCCTGCAGCAACATTTAAGAAATATGTCTTAATTCATCAATTCTAAGCCTTTCTTACTTTGTAATGAAAAAATACCATTTTAGAGTCAATTCGTAATAGGATTGGACGAAGGGAGGAACTGGTCGGCAGAATTCTCAGCTTTGACTTTACATAGCCAACACAATGATCCAATGGCATGGCACTTGCCTATAAACATGCAATAAAACAGGCTATTCATGCATGCATATTCATTGTCAAATAGAAAATAGTAATCTCGAGCTGAGTATGCAAATTTTCTTGCAAAAAATCAGGGTTCATTTTTATTGCTAAATTATTCATGCAGACATGACATTTTTTTGAGTTCACACAAACGGCTTTAGGTTCAATGTGCATATATTTATGCAGGAGATTACTGTAATTTGTAAATTAATTCACGCACATGGCAAATTTCTTTGAATATTCCTTGGTCAATAAAAGCTGAAAATTACAATATCATTCATAAATCAATTACTGCTCAACCAGTAAAGGCAACAAATCACAAAACAAAGCCATACTTTTTAAGTAATTCTTTTCAATGTGATTCCATATACATTTTTGGAAAAACATTACTTTGTCCTTATTCACATTTGAGGTGGTCACGTGAAAAAATCCCTGGGGAAAATGGAAAACATACTGACATGTACAATTGCTTAAAAAAAATAATAATAGTGCAGCACATTTACTTGAATGAGAGGAAGAAAGTAACCAGAAAACAACCATAATATCAATTGAGAAAGACGCATTATCTTCTCCTCAGCCGTAGGAATATAAGAAAGCCAACCAATGTCATCCACCTAGAATATAATACATCAATTGTATTTTCACAGAGTGATATGGAACTTTTTGGACCAAACACTACAAAACAACTTACTTCAATTCCTCTTATTAGCATGCTAAGCCTAATCACTGTTGTTTTTGAAACTTGTGTGATCAAAAGTGAATCTGGAAGTTACAATACATTTAAGTTCCTAACAAGTCATATAAACACTCACAGGAATTTTATACTGTTCAAGAATATCCGCCTATTCCTTTTTCCAAGCAAATTCTCTGGAATGACTTTTCTCCCAATCGCTTTCAATATTTGTATCAACTGCCACAATTTGTAATAATTAGTATTTACCAGAAAATAATTGCATACCACTTATAATTGGCTGCCCAAATTTATATCTACCAGTTTCGGGTCTGTCCAATCACTGATCAAACTTTTGGGATCAACCCATTTTTGGTCACTGTCTTCACCTGATAATGTAGGAACATTTTATATAATTTTAGAAGAAAACTAATAAGGTCTTCTACAAAAATGTATATTGTTAGAATACTGCATCAACAATACATTACAAACCCTCTTGTTTCAATTTCCGTTTTTGAAGAAACATCCGATGAGGACAATATTTTCGAACTATCCGTCTGAAAAAGCAACGCCTGTAAAAAAAGCAGACATTTAGAAAACTAATTCATTGAACACCGATATTTTATTTAAAAAAAGAACCTATGTAATCTCATCATGTGTTTCATTTCAGCGCGCAGCTCGACTGCTCCATTAAAATTGCTCACTAATCCTTTAGAATTGGCATGGATCAATTTGAAGTTGCCTAACTTTTTAAGATATGGACAATGTAAATAGTAAATGATCGATGCAGCTATTATTATAAAGGAGAGCCAGTCAACTTACTTTTTCATACAAAGTTTTGGAATCAACAGGCATATTCTGGATTTCAATGCTGTAAATGTGCAGAGCTAATTCCGCAGCAAACTTATCGTTTGGCAATGCCTTTGACATGAAATCTAAAGAAATGATACAATAGCTCATTAACCAAACTTTGAAGAGAACTGCAATAAATGATAAGGGTGTAGATTCTTATTCACTCACGTCCAAGAGGAAAACGTTCATCCAATGGATATTTATACAGAATCCATGACCAATTTATCACCACATCAGTGCTATTTATATAATTTAATACATACATATATACACTTCTAATGGAGAACAATAAGTTATAGGAAATATTACCAAAAATTGTTTTCAGGAAGTGTGTGCCGAAGTGAAACACTTAGCATATCTATATATAAATTATCCGAAAAGTTACATTAACTCAAATGACAAGGGAGTAACAAATATAGGTTCGATTAAAGAATATTACTTTGCTTTTCCTTAGAAGTCTCTGGCAAACAGCTATTGAATTGGGCCTACACATACAACAGTTTATTTATAGCTTGTAATAAATGCAATAATAAAATAACACATTGCGGTAATGGATATAAAATTAAAAGCCAACTAACTTTTTCTGCATGCTTTTCATTTCCAAAAAACAATGATTTATACAATGGAAATCCTACAAGAGTATTTAAAATGTTAATTACAAATAAGATTGTTGTTTTAAAAGTTCAAATGCAACAATAAAATATCAAAAAACACAAACCACACAATTGTATGTAATTGCTTGGTGTTAACTCGTAAAATATTGAACAATGAGTGACAATTTTGATCATTGCCTTGTTACCAATCCTAGAAATATGAACATGACAGTAATTGAAATTCAAAATGTCATTGTTTAGTATTGCTATATATTAAGAGAATATTTACAGCAGCAACAAACGATTCCAGTTTGAGTCATCCAAAAAGGCAAATATTTGCTGAAACCCAGGGTACTTTAAAATTGATTGCGGATTTCCAAAATCGCATTGCCGTAAAATCTGAAATTATACAACACAATTTTAATTGGTCTTATTTTTTTGACATTAAATGAGAGAACTGAATTGCATATAGTAATTTTCTTTACAAACTGACCTCAAACTTCACATTGAAGTTTACCAGAACATTATCACGGCGACAATTTTTCCCCAATTCCAAAATTTGCTGCACGAAAATAGCAATAAGTAATGCAATGTGTAATGTTTTAATATCAATTGTTGTTTCTATGTATATACCTCCACTGCTGCTTTCATGACTTCAGCAAAATGTAAAGGTTTAGTCGGTTTCCTTTTACAACTTAAAGCATTCTTTATTTCCAATTCGAGGCCATCAGGGATATAAATATAAGTGCTCCGTAGAAAAATCTGAAACCTATATAATAAAATTTTATTATTATATGTAGAAATCTCGAAAATATCAACAGATTCCTGAGGCTAATTATAACAACCTAAATTCATCTACAGAATTGCAGTCTGTGGATTTTCCTGGGAAAGTGACAAGGTCTTGCAACAAATAGGCACTAAATCCTGGGACATTTTTCAGAAAGTCGACATCTAAAAATGAAGGCAAATTATATAGTAGGTAGTGTGTACTTATATATGTCATATTATATTCACAAGATAGAAATGGCATTTAATTACCTAGCATCGTTCACTTTTTTGTATAGTTATCTGCAATTTATCCCCTACATTACAAGAGGGCGTAGTTTTTCAATTGATATAGAATAGCAGGTATAAAAACAATGTTAGATCACAATGGCTAATTGGAGTAATTAAATAGTACACGCTATGAATTTATATTTAGCACTTACCTGCGATCATTCAAACCTAGAATGCAACTTCAAATTTGTGTGGTTTCCTTTATAAGAAAGTTTGAAACCAGCCGCGATTTCAAAATCGGCGTCAATACAAGCAGCGCCACACAACGGTCGCTAGCCAAGGTATATATAATAAGCAAGATAGCATCGCACGAACTCAACACGCTTGTGACGTCACCAGGCTGCCTTCGTCACCGTCCCAAAACGAATTGTGGCGTCATCGGGCTGCGTTCGTCCCTGATTGGCTGACGGAAAAGCTGGCTACATTGGCTACATAGAAAATACACAAGTAGCAGGATTGTACTTGCTCACAATAACGTCATGAACGTGGACGTTTTGACGCCAGCGACTGAACGCAGGCACTCACTTGGAAAAACTAAATCTTAATCTGATAAAAAATTTATCAAAATTTCGTTACAAATAAAGCTATTAAATTTCCGCACAATTAAAATACTCACAGGCCTATTACATTTTATTAGAAATTATTTTTCCTTATTATTTCCACAAATAATTAAAATTGTATTTAAAAGTTTATCTGAGGTTTACAGAATAGGGTAATAATTCTGATAACACAACACGAATGGAAATTTCTGATGATTTAATTTCCCTAATTAAACCAACCGTACCAAAAACTCATGAACACCGATGTATTTATTTAAAGCGCACAACGTGCAATTTTAGTGTAATTCGCTTAATTCAATATTCCTTTGTGAATATCTTCACAACATTTGTATCCTTCCTCTAGGATGCACTTTAATTCGCCTTCTAGAGGTGGTCAGGTCTGCAGCACCAGTGAATCTTGTTTGCGTAACGGAAGATGCAAATTTAATATCATCACCAGACCCTGAAAAAAAAGCAATAAATAAATAATCAGAACAAACTAGACACAGAAACATAAACCCACACAGAAAAAGAGCCATGTCTACTGAATACCCACCATCACTGAAGTATAATGGCATATCATATGTGTCCCCTGATGTCAGATGAAGAGATTTAACATTGGACCAGCCTCCTGGCAGTGACTTCTTCAATGCTCCGTACGCTTTCATAAAATTCTCAAATACCTTCTGCTTTCCAAGTCCCAAATAACCAAGAGATATAGAACTGCAGAAAATCATAATAATGCACAAATTTCGGCTATTATAGCAAACAAAAAAGCAAAACTACAAATGATTGCGCGAATATTTTTACTAAGAGGATCCTCGGCCATGCACAATGAGATTGACAGTCTTAACCGCTTTCTGAAATTCTTCTTTCAGATTCTTGACCTTCATGTTCACTTTGTTGGGTATCCTTGTAAGCAAAAAAAAGAATTCATTTTATATTAGCAAAAATAGGAAAGAGGCCAATGACCAGTGTCATGAGAAACCGATTTACTTTTTCTTTGTCCAAAATTCACGGCCGAGAAGCCTTGGCAAGAAAGCCATGATTGTTTCGTCAGCAATGAAAACATCATCAGAATGGCATAACCGCCTTTTGCTTTCAAATGTTTTGTATTCTTTTCTTAGCTGATCCAATGTTACTATCTAAAATACACAGTTATCCAGATTAGAACATATAGTAATATTGGAAGAGAATAAATGGCGGATTACTTTGGTGATTCCTTCTACTCCTTTCTGCTTCAGTCTATCTTTGTAGATGACACCAACTTTTTCATTGTCTGGACGTCCTTTCTGCTTTAAATCTTGCACAAATAGGCAAATTCCTGCTGTTGGAGGTACAGGATTATGCCTTAGTCGTCTGAAACGAAACAATAATAATTATTGTAATAATTAAGATTCTTATACTGAAAAATAGATCTACTTACATGCGTATTATTTTGTTCTTTTGAGGTGGAATTGGTGGTATTCTGTAAACGCTCAACTTTAACTTGAGAGGCGATTCATCTGTGTCTTCTAATAGTCTTTTCTTAGAAGACAGTTTTGGATTTTCTAGCATCTTGAAAGTAGCTGCTATAGCCTGTTTTACCTACGTACAAATATAGCGAGGTGTGTTAGGCCTAACACTGAATACTTCAATTACAAGGATTCACCCGAAAAATGGCAAATCTTATGTAGAAGTACCAATCAGTTCATTACCGAATATTCCACAATATCTGGGGTTAAGCCCATATCAACGCTGTGCCCATCAGGAAACTCCATTTTTCACGAAAACTTCGATCGGAAAAACTGTCTACACGTGTCGACAAAGCACCAATGTTTGGTGCTTCAGTGCCACCTATCGGCGGTTCCCCGAACCACCATACATTAAATAGCGCACACTTCAAAAATGGATCAAAACTACAAAGCGTACTATCCCATTTTTAATTAGCATAAAAACACGATTTTCTAAACATTGTTTGATTTATCGCCAAGGTGACTAGCCATCAGATTTTGCAGTATCAACCTAAGACAAAAAAAGACACATTTTTGAACAATATGCATAAAAATACTATTAATATACGTCTTACTTGCTATGTTGTGTCAACTCCAAATTTTCATTGATTTCTTTTCCAAAATCCAACGCATCTGTGTATCCAACATCCATGGCATACTGCATACATGCCTATACAGACATTAAAATATTGTTTTCATATTTAGCTATTAAAGTATTTATTTATCTTCAGAGATCTTACAATAGCTTTAGGAGCATCCATTGCTTTCAAGCAGGCTTTGATGAATGTTTGCAAAACAAGGAAACTAGCATCCAAAATAAAATGCAATATTAGGATACAATTATCTTCAATTGTGTACATGTGCACAACATATAAGATGCCAAAATACTACCTGGGAATTCCTGAAATGCTAGACTGATTTTCAGTTAACTCTTGCATTATTTCCCTGTTCAAAAAAGTACATGAAATTAAAAAAAATGAAGATATATTTGAGAATTTGTGACAATAAATTGGGTTTATATATACCATGCAGATTCAAATTTCCCTGCTTTTAAATGAGTCAGCAGAATGTTTCCCAACATAGACCCAGTCCACCTGCACAAAACATTTGCAAAATATAAATATTATAATTATATAATGCACCTAAAATCCATTTATTAGATCCAAGGTTTTATAAAGTATCTTACTGTAATTTCCGAACATTTTCTCTTGGTTGCTTATCAATTCGGCTTTTTATATCTGACGCAATAGAAGAGAATTGATCTTCCATCTGGGATAAAATTGCACAAAAAGCATGAAACAGATATTTGATGCTTACAACAAGGAAAACTGACAGCGAAATTAACATTTCAGAAAATGCTATTCAAATCACAACTCAAAAAGTACATTATAAAGATTTCTATATATTTAACTTACACCAGGTTCTGGTATGGCAGCAGCAAGCAAACTTAACATAGGTTCAATCAGGTTTTCTCTCCATGTATGTTCAAATATTATCAAATCTTAATTTAAAAGTAAACACATTCATAAGAATAAACCATATCACACAATCTGCAACTTGCAATTGACAATTTTACCTGACCAAATCTGAGGAATATGTTTATAGCTTTCACTCATTGACATTGCCTGCATTATTTCATAATAGACACTTGGCTCGGGAGTGTACACCTGAAATGCATTGAGATTGTTTTGAAAAACATGCAATAAAAAGTTAATATTAAAAAAGCAAACTTACATTTGGCACATATTTGTTGTACATTTCAAAGAAAGTGTCAATATCCTCATTGGCACAGAGTACTTTGAAAAAATGTGAACTGCAAAATAGATACAATGTGGAAATTTCCAGTAATACTATAAAAAATCTTTTGCATCACAAGTCTTACTAATAAATGGATTCCTTTAATGAATCTCCGATGAGGTTGTAATTATTTGCATGATTTAATAAGTTGTTCACACGAAGCGCAAGTGTTTTATCTTGAAGATGCGTATGACACTTATCATAATAAAACCACATAAAAACCCAGGAAATTCATTCCACTATTTTCATTAATGTATTGTAGAACTTACAACTTCCATGGCAGTCACAAAGAATAAAACTACAAAGGAATTACAATCATTAATAAAATACTGTATAAGAATTCACTGCTACAGTAGTACCCATCGTAACTTATCACTTATTATCTACAATAACCTCTGCTAGTTAATAAATTAAGTTAATTCTAAAACGCATATATCTAATAACCCCTACTATGACCGATATAATAAGATAAGAAGGGTACTACAGTATTATGAGTAAGTGTAAAGTATTAACCATCATAAGGATCTCGGATTTCAATAGCTTTTCCATCCAGGTAATTCATTATTTCGCAAAGTATTGTACTGATTGGTCCTCCTATGAAATTACTTCTTTTATTGAATTGCCCCAATTTAAAGCTACCAATTTAGGAAAGAAATACTTACTTTCTTTACAGAATATGTAGAGCAAGTAAGTATACGACGCAAGGGATGGTTCTAAAAAATTGAGTAAGAAAAACAAGTTTAGTACACCTATATACATAGAAAGATTATAAAATTAACGACAAATAATAATTCGTAACCAATTCCAATATTCTTCATTTCAGCCAAGGTCTGTTTGGCTATTTTCTTTGCCGGTCGCCAGAAGCCTATTTTGGAGATAACTTCCAAGATGGCGTTCAGCGTTCCAAGATTCGGCGAAACATTTTCCGCTTTCATATGCTTCAACAAATCCTGGAAATTGCCGTTACGCATGATACTAATCATTGTACTCGTGAATAATTGCAATAAATACTCATTTTATACCTCTACAAGTTTCCATCTGCCCTCGGAATTTTCTTGCATGATCTTTCCAGCTCGAATAAGCGCGTTGTAAGTGTTGACGTCAACGGAAAGATTCTTTTCTTTCATTTCGTCATATAAAGCCCAAGCACGTTCAGCCTGATAGTACTGATTAAACAAGTTCAATGTTTATTAACATCGTCTTACTAAATGAAATTACGACGGAAATTACAACGGAAAATACGGCAAACCTTCCCCATGCTTCGGATCACCGCTGAATACGCACGGCTATCTTTAACTGCCATTTTGTTGAAAATTGTCATTGCTAAACAATCATCTCTAAAATAAAAGAGGAATTCAATCAGTAATACTAACATTGTGAAATTCTTATCTTTGTTTACGAATACCTCCAAAG
>WWPM01022407.1:0-29708 GCA_023279145.1 Glomeris maerens
AAAAAACTTATGGCAAAGATGATGGATAACGCAAAATTTCCATTCTTTTGGCAAAGAAATTACAGAATTTAAAGTTGGTCCTATCTCAGCATTCTTAATTTTTTTACATATTAAATTACAGTACATACACATAAATGTTCCCAAATTATAAATTTATTTGAAATTACTTGCTCCATCTCTTGAAGACCGCTTGACTTATAAATATCCAGAAATACGTATTAATTTATCGTATTGCAAGCATAAGGAAATTGCCCTATCCCTTGTGCAATAATAGGTACTATGTAGTTACTGTTACACAAAAGCCATTTGAACATATTACCGCGAACATTCACCCCAACAACATTTTATGTCCAATTGCAAGAACCGCAATTTATTGTCATGGAGTAGCCATTTGCAGGTCATCTGCAGCAATTCCTCTGTGTTTACACGCCGAAAGCCAACACACGAATTCTACATAATAAGGAAACCGACAGATGGTCCTCACCGTACATCACACATTCCCAGATTCCCATTAATTCAATAAGAATTATATTTTATAAGAATTGTTTCATATTGCGACATCAAGGAATAAAGCATACCACAACAATGTATGCAAATGAAATTAATTCAAAAATAACACATCTATAGGAACAGGCAATTTAAATACTTAACGTTTAGCAAAACAGGTGTAACAGCATCAGAGATTCACGATTCGGTTTTTATCGGATTAATTTTACTACGAGGAGAATATTGTTCTGAACATGTGCGTCACAACTTCCTCAAAAGCTGCATCAGAATAATATTATGCATACAAATGTATACAGAACACAGCAGCATTTGTTGTCTAGCTGTTCTACTATGTCAGTGTTTCTCGGAAAAAATGACCTGATAAGTTATGTAGGCGCAGATCATGAATGGCCTCACCTCTCTATGACTTTGCAATGCACATTTCCATCAAATCTTGAAAACGAATTTGGGAAAGGTGTGAAGAAGGAAACGGAATTCATTCAAAATGCTTTAGAGCAATATTCCCAAGAGAGTTATTCATACACACAATCTGGCACATGCAGGAAAGATCTTGGTGAAAACTTAGTTCATATTAAACGCACTGCATAAGGCTATAGCTATTCCATAATCCCTAATGACATTGAGGTTACATCCCAAAGGCACTCGCAGTACAGTTTGGCTAGGTCAATTAGCCCCCCCATGTATAATCTCTGCATGCATACAGCACATCCACCCACAACATGTCCGAACTTCTTACAACTGAATTTATTAACCACGCCCATCAACGATCTAGCTATACAGCTGAAAAGACAGAAGAAAATAAAAACCCTAGGACATGCGCACTACCCAGCAAGCACTACCACATTGCCTAAATGTATCAACAGGGACAATATTTATAAGATGTCGTGGCATTTAAAACTACGTACTGTTTTTACTGTCAACAATGCATTT
This sequence comes from Glomeris maerens, assembly GCA_023279145.1. Taxonomy (NCBI): domain Eukaryota; kingdom Metazoa; phylum Arthropoda; class Diplopoda; order Glomerida; family Glomeridae; genus Glomeris; species Glomeris maerens. The sequence goes on from WWPM01022407.1 coordinate 1,438, forward strand.
GAAAGTACAGGCTACCCTAAAGTCTTTCGGATAATCCGCCCTGTAGATCGATATTCATTTCGGCCATATGTCATATTCACTTTGAGATATTTTTTCTCACACGACGTTGACTATATCAGGTGACCAATGATATAGAATATGTGCGAATCATGTCATTCTGAAAAAAATTTTATGCTGACATATAATGGACCAGTTTGCCCAGGTAAATCGTGCACAAAAATGTTTACATTGTATTTAGCAATTCATGCACTGCTGTACACAGGTTTAAAAATTGCAAATATCATATTGAAAACATGCACAAAGTTTTTTTTAGATTATATCTAAATTTTGAAAGTTTGCAAATGTGGAAGTTTTATGCCCGATATACAGTATACTGGTTCTTAACTCATTGATATGATATTATCAGCTTTATTCTTCTTCCAAGAACAAATTCAACAATGTTTTACTAGACGGAACTGCACAGGTGCAATAATTAAACTGAATCATAAGACAAATTTCAAAAATATTGTTGGAATTTATAACCAGAAATAATAAAACAAGGTTAAAAAAGTGTCAATAATAATGCAGTAAATTATATGGAATGGACTACGGAGGAATATTTTAAAGCAGCTGGAGACACAAGGCGACTAGAAAAATGTCTCTATTGTTTACCTGTTTAAATTGCAAAAGGATGTGTGAAAAGTGTGAATGCAAACATGTCCCTGAAGCTGGAAAAATGTTTTCAAAGTCTTATATATTCAAATGCAAGATGAAAATGCGCACATGAACAGGAAGACGTTTTTATTTTCAATTTATCGCGTTTTTTTATAATTGATACAAACGTTGCAATGTAACAGCAACTTCGACAAATTCTTGCAAAGTAAGAAACGACACACTTCATGCACAAGATTTGCGACGTTGGATTCTTGTTAAATTGAACGAGTAAATTAAATACCCATGTGTATAACAAAATTTGATACAAATAACATTACTAGCCCTGCAATCAAATGAAAGGATATGCACAATTAAATTTCATTTTGCATACTAAAATTTATTGTCAGCAACCCCGTGCAATTCGTATTTGACAAAAATGTCAAATGATTTACGGGTCAAATACGAAACTGTACAGAGGGGAAGCTGAAAGAAAAAATACGATTAGGTGGCTCTCTACTTGTCGAAGGAAAATAGTATTTTAAATTAGTGGGTGACAAATTAAACTAACACGTGTCGACCAGAAACAATTCCTAGGGCCCAATGGTGTTGACTTTCCTTTCAGTGGCCCTATATACAGTATAGGTACCAGATTATCAATTTAAGCCAATTTTCAAAATTCCTACACTGCAAATTTCCTCCTAATCGCATTATTCACATGTCACCTTTCACTGACACCAAGTCTTAGGAAAAATTTCCTTAGCTCATTGGTGCCATATGGCAAGCAGCTAGTATCCCTACAATCCCTAACGGCATTAAGGTCACATCCCTAAAGCACACACACACTCCACTTTAGCCAGGTCAATTAGTCTGCACGTCAATCTGTTCCCTTATACAATCCCATCCACCCACAACATGTCCAAACTTCTCATAACTCATAGTCCTTTTCTGCTAGCTTCCAAGATATAGCAAGAATTCTTTATCAAACAACTGACTTGGGCTATACAAGATCAGACCACCCAATCCACCTACTAACAACATATAGCTGAATGGCACAAGAACTAAAGCACTCAAACGTGCGCCATTCCCAGCATGCACCGCCCACACCATCGATCGCCACCTTGCGAGCATAAATAGCAACTTTCACTGACTAGAAACGTTCATTTCGCTGACAGACACCACAGACCTTAGGTGGTGTACCATGAACAACTTCAACTCCACGTTGCTGACCATGTGCGGTGGAGCAACCGCAAACTCCACACTCAGCGTTGCCAACACAAATGACATTAACTTAACGAGTACTTTCAACACATCATCGTGTGAAATGACAAATACTAGCAATGGGACAGAAGAGGTCCCATACGTTGGGGCATTTCAGAATCCTTTTGCGATGCAGTGGTGGCAACATTTTTTATGGGTCAGTGCCTACGGAGGGATGGTCATTGTGGCCACTGGTGGCAACATCATAGTCATTTGGATTGTTATGGCCCATAAGAGAATGAGAACGGTGACCAATTACTTTTTGGTCAATGTATCAGTGGCAGATGCTCTGTTGGCAACGCTTAATGTCATCTTCTGCTCTACATACATGGTCACTGGACACTGGGCATTTGGTGACGCTTACTGCAAAGTTACAAGCTTTGTGAGCATCCTGACAGTGGCTGCCAGTGTCTTCACTATGATGGCCATCAGTGTAGACAGGTAAATCTTGCGCAATATTATAATTGCATGTATATGCCCACATTAATTGGTACAACTATGCAAGTTACTTTTTATTATCATAGGTATAGCCTAATTGTCTGCTGCATTTCAGCAAACCTTGGCCTCTGCAAATCCATTTGCATTTAAATTGCTTACAATCAACATTTATGAATATAGAATGCATGCATGCTCGGTGTTGTATTTACGAATGCATGCTAAAAGGCTAATTACTGTGCAATCCTGGTATCACAGGGCAACCTGCCTCAGCTCTACAAAAAAACGTTTTTTTTTTAGTAATTAAAGATAAACTGAAATTGGATCTCGATCCATGCAGATTGCATAGTGCGCATTTCAATTTGAAAACTATATACAGTCCTCCCTCGATAATCCGGCCCTTAGATTATCCGGCGCCTCCGGTAACCCGGCGTTTTTTTTTTTGGGCTTCCTCTTGAAAAATGCTTAGTAAACTTGTCGGAAAGTAAATAAAGATTGAAATCTTAACAATTTCTGTACATTCATGCTGATAGAAGTTATTCCATTCACTCTGTTGCTATTATTTATTTATGCTGAAATTTTAAATAGTGGTTTCTGCAGAATTTCTGCAGTGACTGAAAATAATCTGTAGAAAATCTACAAATATTTGTACAAAATCCGAAATTCTGAAAAATATATGAAAACTATTAATATATTTTCTACAGAAAATACGCTGCTACATTTTCTGCAGATAAATATTGGTTTCTACAGATAATCTACAAAAGTATAGGAATTTCTGTAGATTTTCTGCAGAAATCAATGTTTTTCTGTAGAAAATCTGCAGCATATTTTTTCTAGGGTCTTGTTACAAAACAAGTAAATTTGTTCTTAATTTGTACTGTTCAAGCTTGTTTACCTTCAACCTTCAATACAAATGTGTAACATACATGCCCTATATGCTACGTGTATTATTCGTCATTATTAGTTAATTTCCGGTAATCCGGCGTTTTCGTTAATCAGGCGGTGCTCTGGTCCCATACCTGCCGGATTAACGAGGGAGGACTGTATATGAAAAAAGCCAGTTTAAAGTTTGCCGTTTTAGCATAATGAAATGATTAAATTCGCACAACTTGTGTCGAATAGTTTCATTCCTGTCTTTCAAAGATCATTTCAGAGGTACATGCTTGGGGAGAAAAAAAAGTTTTAACACGTATTCAGGAAGTGGACCAATTTGGTATAAATAGATATTGAAAAGGCCACTTGAGTACCATCCAGCTCAGCGCCTCATTAAATTCAAATTCTCCTCTGGATTTTCCTTATGAAATACCTTGAACTGCCTATACGTTATACAATATTCCACCACCTTAACTTGGGAACACATTCCGCTCCACCACGTATATCTGTATATAATAAATAAGTATTGGTGCAGCATGCCAGCCTTGCAAAGTGGTCTAATTTTATCTTACATGCGCTGACAGAATAATATAAGTACTACATCGGTCTTTTGGTGCAGTTAAATTTCAATGAGTACAATCCAAATGTTGCCTTTGCAGTAACTCCGGTGTCATGCAGAACCATGTTTAGTATATTCAACACCAGACTATACAAATATTTGGACTTCTCTCATAATCTATATATAGAACATAGGTATATAAGTTGTAGGTGTGGTTTAGGTATGCATAACCAAGCAACTTCTTCATGTTAATGGTACAATATCATTAATAAGAAATAAGACACGACTGAATAAAAGTTTATATTGGTTTGATGCATGAAATGAAATTCATAATAAATTCTAGTGTCGACAGTATACAACTGACAGGGTATATTGGCGACGATTTTGGTCTTTGACGTCACATTAAGTATGAAAGTTAAACACTGCTAAATATGCATCATCGATTAAATCATGCAATTATGTATTTAAGTATATTAATTGTGAGTTTTGTAATAACAAGAGAAATATTGTGTACTTAAATGCTGCTGCATTCATTTAAAACCATTACACTTTGTTACGTATACTTTTACCTGATTACAACGGATTTGAAGATTAAAATTTAAACACATGCAACTATTTCATTATTCAATCTCTGCTTTTAAAATGCACTCACATCAGTATAGATATACTGTGCATAAGTATTTTGTAGCGTAATATTCGAGCATTTTACGTTCTGTCCGCACAGAAAATATCACTAAAACAATGGAACCAAATTCAATTTATAATTCATATACAGTAATCCAAAACCTTGGAGACAAGCAAATACCTTGAAAATATATATATAGAGATAAAAAAAACAATAAGCGTAGACCTAATGTATAATTTAAGCAATATATTGCACATTTCATTTCACGCAAGTCAGTTGAAATAATATATACGTTTTGGGTAAAAATTAAGTCAAATAAGCATACGTATAGTACATATTGCTCATGCAGGCAGTATAGCGGCATTTCTTCAAGAGTTCCTTAGGTGCTGCGCAATTTTCAAAGAACTGAATTGTGCAATATCTCCCACAATATCAAGTGGCATAAATTTCGCCAAGTTCATTGTTGAAGTGCAGACACACATGCAAACTGAATTATTCTTGCCATAATCCTTACGCATAGTACGAGCAGTATGGGGCATATTATTATTATACACAATGCGACCAAAGGCTTTTGCTACAATGCTCACTTACTTTTAAGTAAAACGGTTACCCTATAAAAATACCAGCACCAGTGTTTCATTAGGCAAAACTTCACGCACAATATAATCATAATCCTCATTAAAGCCTGCAATTATTTTCTTTTTATGATGTAACATAAATCAGTCTCTAAAGAATATGTTCAATTATGCATTTTACCTTACCATATAGAAATCTGCATCATAAATCTTGCTATTTTTAATGCTATTGTAAGAAAACGACAACTTCCACCAGAAATAAAACACCACAGTGCTGATGGCAAATAAAACGACTCTACTACAACGCCACCTTTCGACAGTCTGATCAATTCGTATGCACCAGCTGAAATAATATTATTTTAATTTACACCAGGCTCAATAACTGATTTGGAGGCCTCAAAAGTTTCACAACAAATTTTATTGTTTGGTTTCGTCTTCATTGGGAAAGTTTATAAGGCATCTTCGTTATTAAAAGTACAAGAAATCAGTGCATTAATTACTTGTTGAAGAGAATCAAAATGATTTGTTAATTTCAGTTGGATATTATTAATGATCACTATAAATTAGATTACGTACCTTGTATTGGTCAAGTTGTTGCAGCGACCAAATACTCGTATTGTCTACATTTAAGAATTGCATGTCAATGAGTCTAGCTACCAACATACATATTGCTGTAAAATATTCTTACCCAATATTTGTAAAAGGTAGATTGGGAAATATACACAAAATGTTACGACGTTTACTAACATCATAGGTAGAATTCCAGTTTTCAGCTCTGTGGGGAGGAGTCAATATTGAAATGCATTACCGTGTGGCAATTAAAAATGTGTTTTGAGTCAAGCAAATGACAGCGAAATTGGAGGTCGGGGTCAAACTCAAGATGAAAACGAGCTCTCATAGCCTATTGTGTATCTGTGCACCTAGCAGCTATAGAAGATGTATATTGGGCAACTGGATATTTCATTCCAATCCGTAGGACACAGGTTGAAATATTCTCAGATATTATGCAAACATGGATATGTAGTATGGTCTATGAGAGTCGTTAGTGAGATAATTGGAAACGTATTTATTAGCCAGGAGCATGTTTAAAGAAATACAAATCTTGTATTGGTTTTCCATCAGATGTGCGCCAGAGGATCTTACATGATCTAGACATTGTTTTTTTCTGTTCAGATCAAATATTCAGTTTTTTTGTACGGTGCATCCAAGATCAACGGTATTGCAAAAGCAGCACATTCCCACAAATCACTTGGGAACAAGAAATCCACTGCTACTTTATGGAGCCATCGGGAATCGAACCCACATCTAATCTTACTGGCTTATAAAGTAGCATTGCCTTTCCGATCGATTTATGTGAAGATGCGTACATGTAATATAGTAACTTAAAATACAATTCAAATATACATATTATACACAAATCCTGTAATTTATTACACCAGATTACACTTGATTGATTATACGCAGGGGAGTATAGCCCTATATTACTTGTCTTGTGGAACATTTAATTAGCAGTTTTGCAATTTTTATGAGATTTGCTACTTCTTTGTTTAGAAAATGTTTCCATTACTTGACCATCACATTACTTCATCGATAAAACAAAGTGTTTGGTATACATCTCAATGACTCTTATTTTTGCTTCCCCTCTTGAACTTTCATAATTACAGTAGTACCCACACGTTTAAAAGCCATTATCAGCCCAAAAGCTTTCAAACACGAGTAGGCCTACCGAAAAACTTTTCAATATTAATTTTGTATTAGGTAATTGTGTAATATACCGAAGGAAAGTGGTGAATAAATAACGATTTTAAAAAGTAGCCTAAACGATGACGTATTGTAATAACAATTCGGCAACCCAAACCAGAGAATTATAAAGCTGGTATTTTTCTTGCTAAAATAGCCGATATAGAAAAAATTCCGGGCTATGTTAGTGTGCAGAAAGAACATTAAATATTTCGAGTATTTTAATATTTCGCGAGACAGAAATGAGAGTATTGTAAAGGAAAATTTACTTACCTGTCATGCACCAAAGCATCATCTTGAAGATTGTTTACTTTTCTTACCATCTTATAAAAAGCATACTACCAATGCAAGCTGTATAGATATAGATAGTTCAGGAGAGAACCTGGTGATGAGAGGAAATTGCGTAAAAAGTGTTTTATTGCTTTATGTGAGCAATATAGAAAGCAGAAGATTACTAAATGCATTACAGAGATATAGAAATAGCTTAACTTTCGCAATACTTACATCACTGTTATGTCAAGAAGTTCTCAAATAAAACCCACAGATCTAATCAAACATTTACACCCTTCAACCATAATGACAGCGCAGTAAGACTAAGAGTATAGGTTAATAAGAACATCAATAATGTCTAATTCTAAAGACAAATTACAATTGAAATAATCGAAGCAATCCAAATCAAACTGTAAAGTGTATCAAACAATTGACCAATTATAATTGGTCTTATTATTTTGTGTATTGAAGGAAACTAAGAATTTGGGCAGATAAATTTGGAAGAATGCGTCCGACAACAAAAATTGTGTTTGTCTATGTAACATGGTGGCGGGTATCCCCACAAACGACGGCATATATGACCTTGGAACATCGCTTCAAGGTCAAATTGATTCTAACTCGGCCAGTTTTTGTGATATATGGGCATTTTAAATTTTTGGACAATATCAACTGTATTGTGCATCGGCGAAAACGGATGCGAAGTTAGTTAATGGTGAAATAGAGGACTAATCACGGTCATATTTTTTCTGCTGCATCCACCAAATGATTCAGGGGCAGAAGCAAAACTAAGATTAAGATTATTTACTCCTCGATCTAACCTGTTTTAGCTCAGTATTTATAATAATTCTATAATTCCCAGCTTTAAAATGTACCCACATGCGCATCACACAAACTGACTGAGTTAGAATCCAGGCACCAACAGATGGCCTGCTGAAACGTCATAAAGAAAGACATATACAGGGTGTCCCTGAATGGTTTGATCAAAATCATACAGTATATGCAGGATGACATTGTAAGACTAAAATTAAAATGTTCAGTAACATTTTGTGACTGGGCGCTTCGTTGCGGAGGAAAATGCATTCGAAGGTTGGTGATGTTGCGGCCTGTTTTGAAGTCTCACCATTCACTGTTCCTTAACTGAAATGTATGACAAACCGAAAACTATCTTTATTTTTTATTTGGAAACAACATTACTCATGAAATCCGGCATCACAGCAAGTGCTCGAAATCACCAAACTTTAAATGCATTTTCCTCCGCAACGAAGCGCCCAATCACAAAATGTTACTGAACATTTTAGTCTTACAATGTCATCCTGCATATACTGTATGATTTTGATCAAACCATTCAGGGGCACCCTGTATACAATATATTGCATCATTTTTGTTGTACTTCGCTTCCCGTCAGAATTGTTCATAATAATCAGGGCTTCATAGACTATTTATACAATATGTTCAGGTATAGTTTGTGAACAAGAAAAACCATGAAATCCACACATTCTTGTAATACTTATCTCCCAAATTTGCATAATACACTTCATTTTAACATTCACTGAGATGAGATATACGATATTGAATAGGATTGCAGCAAGTGCAATCTCAGCTCAATTCATTTTCTTTCAAACTCACTTATTTGGTTGGCTTCAGCAATTTCTAGAAACGGCAATCTGCTACGAACAGCTGGGGCATATAGTATTTCTGCATGCAACAGTCACTGTGAGAGAGTGTAAACGAGTAAGGCTTCTAACAAAGCATTTGAAAACATATGGGGTCGTATAGTTAGAAACAAAATGCAGCAATTTCTTTTGCAGAATAGACATTCTATACAGTATGGAAGATTAGATTGAAATGTGAAGGACAGAGTAGAGTGCGCATTAAAACTAAATCATTCATGTTTGCAGCTCTTTCATGCAAATAGAGAGTGAAATGTGGCGATTGTGCACATGCAAGCAATGGTCGCATGAATTTCCTTTCAAATGTTTCATCAAGCAAAGAATGTTCTTCTGCATACCAACTATTCTCTTCTTTACACTTGATTTAGCAAACCTTCAAATGAATTCATGCAAACAGAACCGAGTGCTACGGAAATGAAGCCTTACAAAACCATTGAGAAGATTAATTCTCTTGCTTGCTTTCATTTTGCTGTTTTCTCTGTGTTTATATTTTCAAGTGCATTGTTAGAAACCTAACTCGTAAACTTGACTCAACGTATAAGAAAGGGATCATAAAGAAATTAATGCACAGCAAAAATTAAGACCTTATAGCACTACATTTATAGCACATGTTTACATGCACGAATGGTCTATCATAGAATTTTAAGTTATCAAATTTGTGCTGGATTGATAAAATTAATTTAAAAAAAATTATTTGATTTCGCACATCACAAATAACATTTTGGCTTAATAGAAGACGTCATTCAAGAGATGAGGGAAAACGCAAAAATGAAATGCATTGAAACGATCAAGGGTGGGGGAATTAGTTATGCAAACAATTGCAATTTCCCTCGCAAAAACATCACACAATTTGGCACTAAGCGAAAACAAAAATATCCCACCATTATTGAAATGTTTTTCTAAGTGCACACGTGTAAGTGACAGTGACATTAAAGAGTGAATGAACGAACAAAGAAATAACGCAAATGTTTTCTTTTTTTTCTTTCCCGCCTTCAATATCAGATATATAGTTGTTCGCTGCCCACAGGAACAGTACGTTTCTAACAGCGAAGTCACCATAAAATTTATAGCATTGACAAAACTTGGCAATGGCTTCTGAAGATAAAGAAGATATCTATATTTTTAATGTGGTTCGAGAATATATACTATCCCCTCCATTTTGAAAATCATTTCTCTCGATCAGCACAAATTATGGTTCACCGCCAGCAAGAAGTCATATTTCAGAAAAGCCGTATTGATAATTAATGGACTTTTCAGTTCATTCCATTAAACCCATCAAATAACGGTTACATTATCTTCATACGCACAGACACACAACTTTTTAAATTAAAATATCTAAGTATATAGTATACTCGTATTTTAAATAAAACTGATGTTTTGAGCTTTTTATTCCGTGTTAAATTATCTAGCTGTGGAATTTGAGCATTACGCTTGACTTGGTATATGTACATAGATTCTAACTAAATGAGATGCACACTCAAAGCACTTTACATGTTTATATACGGAGACAAGCAATTAAGCTTTGGCTTGTTAATTAAGAACTTTAACAAGTGCAAATTCTTTTATGATTTGCCTCTGGCTAAGACAAGACAGGCCTAAACTGGCACACGTGATAGAGAAATTTGGTTGAATAGTTATCGATTTATTGGTACAAGTAATAGACACAACTATGTATATAACACTTCTTTTTTCACCTAAACATTGTTGATGTTTTTAAAATATGTTTTGTAAATGTCAAAGAACGCAATAATATTGACCAGCTTTGCACAAAAATATATTTCTATAAGCAACTACAAACATGAGATGATTCGGCACAATAACAAAAAGAATTTCTCATACGTATGTTATAATAAACCAAACTCAGGTCTGAGACCTGACGGGGAAAATGATTTTTATAAGGCTTCCAAGGTTCAAGGCTATACATTCTTCAAATGTCAAGGCTAAACCAATATGTAAGAAATTCGGCTAATATAGAGCTGTGTTAGTTTTATGATGGACTTTACTGCTGGTGTTCATTCTATACTTTATTGGCTCTAAAGTAGTACGACAACCTCTATAAAGAAACCAGGTTTACACAGGACAATGTTTAACAACTGAATATCAAACATGCATATTCAAAGTGAGCAGCATAATATGACCATGCATGGAATATCAGAAGGTTTACACAAAACTTGAAGCCACAATAGGACCTATGGGAAATGATCGACTACCAGAGTTTACAACTTTTATAAATGAACAAAGTTCGCCTGTTAATTAGCATTATGCAAAATGACTTAGAGGAACGGGGCACTTTTAATCAGCTGCTGATTGTATTCAGTTATAATGACTGGCATTTTTACGCAAAGTCTGCATGAACGCGACCAAATTGTTTACTCATGCGGATGTCTTAAATTATTTTCAAATTTTAGATTTTTACCGCACACAGAAAATAATTGGTGACATCATCCCCTATTTGCTTTTATAAATACATTAATGACAAAAATCCAAGATAAAACGTAATTTTTGCAGGATAATGGCAAAATGGTGCAATCTGACTAATAATATAATTTACTGAAAAACACAATAGCTCTTATTCACGTGTCCCATTCAGTATGTCGCAAAATGTATTAGGTTAAGTATAAATGAAAGCCAGCAAGTGCCATCCTCAATTGTTCTCCCTTATTTCATGGATACAATCAGACTAACTTGTAATGGGCAATGGGCAGCATCTGGATTCTGCACTACATGAAATAAAGTTTCAGCTCATGGTGGTTCAACATCGATCGTGAAAAATTCAATTATTGCTGGCAAATAGATGTTATCCGTCCAGCCACAAGAGCCTACTTCAGTCATGCGCACACACACAGTTCACCACAACTGAAACTGAAACATGTACATTACTAGCAATGTCATTTAAATTGTTTAGCATACACGTAAGTTAATTTCATGTGAGAATCGAGTGCAAGAGATTATGGCATATGGCAAATTTTTAAGCAAATATCATCACTAGTCGTGAGAAGAATAGCAACTGTGTTGTCAAGGTTCTACAAGTAAGCCTAACGTCTACAAAAGAAGCAATATTGAGTTTTCTTAACTGCCTAAGAAAAATGCCTGGCAGCAGTGCTCCACAACGGTCCATTAAATATCAACTTAATTCTCTGTTGAAAAAACATCGCGAACAAAAACAACCCAAGTACTCTACAGCTTATTCATGCTCTTTAATCATTATTTTTTTTGTTTCTAGAAAAGAGCTTCTTGTCATTATCTTACCATGTAAACTCTTCCCAGAGCCTATTTCAGGATTGCTGTGCTCTCCTGCCTTTAAGTTTAGCTGGAGCAATAGTTCAAATTAGTACAGGTTGAAGAGGACATTGAAATCAGTACCACAGAGCAACTTTTAAGTGAAATGGAACAGATGAGAAGCAGCAACAAATTTATTAGTCTTGGCAATTTTACGAAGAGTGAATTTACACTAAAGTAAACTAACCAATTTGGAATTGACGAGCACGATCTTAAGTTAATTGCTGAGAAAGTTACTTCCACTTTCCTTCCCAAACATGTGAATGTTACGCAACAATGCAGTGGTATGAAGCGACCCGCTGGGGGCAGTTAAGTTTGAATCACTGGACTCGTTAAAGTGAGAATATTCAATGTTAGCTTTCCATCCGAGCGAATTCAAGGCAAATTAATATTGGCAGCTGATATCGCTAAGGACTAGATATAGATTTTTAATTAGCTATCCAATTTGTTTTTTGTTAAACCAGCCAACATACCTTACATATATTAAAGGATAACGTGCAAACAGTACTTTCAATTAAGTGAAATTTCGCCTAAAGCTTGTAAGTAACAGCCATCAACTTAATCTGTTGACATAGCCATTAAGGGAAATATCAACTATATGTAGATAGAAGAAACATTTTAATGTGTGCATTTTCCTTAGATCTATGTGGGAATATTGTTTAATATAGCATATTTTGTGTTCACAAATAACAAAATGCGTATACAAAAACTGTTGCTCCATAATGGAATTCTTTCAGCAGCAAATTCATCTAACAATATTGCAAAAAGTTTACACTTTCATAATGTAATATTCCTCACATATTTTCGATTTTCATCTGTTTCGCAGCAAACGATGCGAATTTCTACAATTGAAACTAAATCCTCAAGTTTTCACTCGGATGCTTTAGGAAGATCAAATGTTTTTGCGAACGTCAGCGCTTATATTATGCCTGCGAAAGATGAGTGCGCATACAATAGGTCAAAATTGGTAAAATAAAGAGTGGGAGAGAGAATGGGACCCGTGAAAGGTCATTACGTAACGTCCCATATATTTCAAAAATCTAGCTGCAGCTCATTCGCAAGAATGAATTCCCAAAATGAGAAAATTCAAGTGAATTCACATTAACATATCTAGTATAAGAATTCCGTGTATATATATCTTCTTCCAGACTACCGTATAAATTTCCGTTAAATTCTTTGCGAATCGCAGACATTTTCGTAATGATTGTTTTCACTTCTCTCCCAGAATCTTATATATAGTCAAAATATGTATTTTTGATTGTTCTTGAAAAATTGAGCTGCATTTAATCGCAGCATGGATCCATGCTGAGCTTTCAAGGCATCAATTAGTGTCAGTAGGAACTTAATGCTTCTTGTTGAACTGGTAAGAAATGATTTTGAATCGCACAATTGTGACTTGTCATGTTAACCGTTTCTTACATGATACACAATAATCAATTAACAAGCATTTGCATTATTAGTATGTAATTAATGGATACAAAATACGTGACTACATAAATTACAGAATTTTAACAACAGTTCTAAAATATCCAAAATGGTTTCTTTTTCAATGGTAAATTAAATTATCAATCACAAATTCGCATGACCAATTGAAATTAAGAATCAATTTAGACATGATCCAAGAATTTGACAAGCAACCATACAATACATTGGCAGGTTTTCTAGATGGCTCTATTTTGACATTGTACCTTTTATCAATGTGAATATGAGCATGGATTTAGAGCACTAAGAAAATGCACTTGTGCACGGGTGCAAATCTCAAAGAAACCGTAAGGTAGTATATTGGGCCCTTGTAGAAACTATAAGAAAGAAATAAGCCAACGTAACACTGGATTAACCTACTTTGCCAGTGATAAATAAGTACCCCTATCTATACTATACAAGGTGGTGCTGTAGAATGGACCCATTTAAATTTATTGAAAACTATGATAGCTATCGTGTACTTTATATTTCGATATTATATATTGGGCCTATGGCAGATTCATGGCCAGCTTTTCTGGATCTTTCCTTTGGTGTTCACAAACTCTACATCATTCTTGGAGCGCTTAAGGTTGAACATCAAATCGTTTTCTGAACGATCGCGTCCACTAGACGGCGCTGGCTGCGCAGATATTGAACATGAAGCACTACTACGGATGGAGTTGCTTGCTCACTTAATAAAAAATTCATCATTTTCAATTGTGAAGGTGTACTGTTATGTGAAAATTTGTAACAATACTTTGAATAGCATGGGCTTTCATATGACACAAACAGCTTAATCAGGGTTCCCTAAATCGCATAATTAAGCTTTGCCAACATTGCACATTTGGTACCATTTGGGAACTTCGGAAAAATGATGCAATCAACCTATAAAGTTGAAATGTAATAGCATGAGTTTGATAAGGATATCCTGCTTCAAACGATAAAATATTTCTAAAATTGTGCTTATAATAATTGCTGGATTAAAAATGCTAAATCAGATGCTTTATTACATGGCCCAGAAAATCCAATTTCAGAGCTGCAACTCCAATCATTATTTATAAAGAAGTTCATCTTGTAAATACAGATGAAGAATAACATCGGTCCTAAAACTGATTCCAACAGCACCACAAAGTTACTTGCAATCAACCAATCTTTATGCCCCATTAATTGCTACATTCCGTCTTACATGATAACCAGAGTGCTCACTAAAGTTGCTCCTTGTCCTCATTTTCCTCCGCATATAAGATTCTTGCCAATTATAATTACCATATACAATTCATCTCTTTTGTATAAGGTATTTGAGTTTTACTAACTTTAATAATGCCCATGATTCCATTTTATTTCAAACGAAAAACCAAAAAAACTGCGTATAAAATTTAGTGCTAGTGACGCAATGCTTTGCAATGAATGTTTTCTGAATGTTATGTTTATATATTCAGGAATGTTGATTATTATTAATTCGTAGAAGCTACGTTTTGGTTCATTCCACCTTCTGTATACACATACACTTCACTTTCAAGAAAAGTTGGAGCACTGCTGTAGGCATATATATATATCCAGAAAATCTTTAATTAATTGCTTTCTCACAGCGCCTCAATTAATAGTTGGCTTCTGGCTGAGCACACATGCTATGTACCGAAGCGCCCGTAACTAATCAGGGGTAGCTTGAGCAAAATGTTCAACTAGTTATCGCAGAAAATCGAATATCATCTGGCCAAGTACCCAAATTACGCCAAAATGCTCTCGACCTTTACAGGACACTGCAGGTTACATTTGGATATTGCACGTTTTCAGAACATAAAAATAGCTTAGAGTAATAAGAGGAATGTTGCGCAATATCATAGGCAGGACATGGTCAACCAAATAATAATAGTTTGGCCGTAACTGAATTGCTTCTCAACGGGGTAGCCTACACTGTTCCAGTTCATATCCCCTGATCATCAGATCTGTTCCCAAGCACCCAACCGTGTCACGTGACGCTCCATTTGCCACACAACCAAGGGTTCAAAATGTAGCCAACCAGGCACTTATTAATTTACATCTAACTTGTACATCGCGCTCCAGATTGCCAATAGGAATACTTTTTAAAAAAGTCAATTTTAAAGTACAATTTTTTTAATGCATTACTTTCTAAGTTTCATTAAACTGATTCGCCAATTAAGATCGAAATTTAGTTTAATTTGCGCGTAATTTACTAATATATTTAGAATCTAGCAATGAAAGAAATATGTGAGACAATTTTCAGCTTTTTCCACTCAGATGATTTCCTTTTGAGAATTAGAATATCTTAAATTACGCCTTAAGAAATTCAAGGAAATACGTATATGTAATCATGCCATAAAAAAATGAAGTTGGATAGTTTCAATCAATTTGATTTCATACAGTAGGTATAATTAATCAGTTTAGTTCAATTTAATGCATCATCCGAAGACCGTTCTGAGCTTCCAACCTTCAGGACATTTCAAGCTATAATCATATTACTTACAGGAAGATTAACTTCTGCGTGTAAAATTTGCATTACTGGTATTTAATTACAAAAAATGTGTCGCGTCATTTCGGGTTAATACCATGAACTTCAATGGATGACATTCGCTTATTAGCATCACGTTCGTTATTAATAATTCCCCAGTGTCCTGAAATCTTAATATGACAGCTTCTAAGTGTAAAATGAAGGTAGCAATGCAGGCAAATTAAAGCAAAAAGTATCGTTGACGTTATAACGTTATAATTGGCAATAAAATTAAGATTAATAAATTATTGAATGCAGTGTAATGTTTTATTAATATGCAGGTATATGGCGATCATGTCACCACTCAGGCCAAGAATGTCCAAGGCAGCAACCGTCAAAGTGATTTTGGTCATCTGGATATTTTCAACAGCGCTGGCTCTGCCCAATCTTTTTTACTGGAAGACAACCACAAAATCTTATCCCGGTGGCGCAAAAAGGGAAATTTGTTACTCCCAGTGGCCTGATGGAATCCACTCCGAAAGCCAAATGGAGCTTATGTAATGATATTTCCTTATTAATTTTCTAAGCAATTGAGCTGGGGAATTGTGCATTGGAAACTCAGATTAAATTTGTGGACATCTTTTTATCTGCCATCACAAAACCTACAATTGTTGTGAACTCTTGGAAGACAGAAATCTTATTTTTATTTACAGTGAGTGTTGCTTCATCGCACCCGATATCAATATTTCAATTTATTATAATTGTCAAACATATCTTCGGCGAAAAAGAGAAATGAAAGGAAAAACATTTTATGATTTTACTGGAGCAGCTCCTCGTAAAAATCTAATAAAACCTGCATCTATCTATTCAAGATTAAACCGTTAATCATATTATAAAGCAGTTGATTCATACATTCTAATGAGATTCAAATAGCCAATTTTCTTCCATCGGGGACTCATCCATTAATCAAGCAAAATAATAAAAACAGCTAATAAACCAGAACTACTTTAAAATTGGGATTCAGCTAAAGTAAACGAACAATAAATTTTTGTAAGGTTTACGTCATGTCATGAATATTTAAACACGCCACCACAATAGGACTTTCCATGTCTACAGTAATGATTCAAATTGTGAAATATTACGGCAAATTGAATCCTAACACATGAATGAGTTGGAAATTGCCAAATGTTTTGTATTCTGGTGACCTGAAATGACAACATAGTATTTCACCTAGATACAACTTAGTCGTCGCTGGGACAACATATATGCTGCCCATCAGTGCCATGATGGTGGCTTACTCTAGAGTTGGCCGGGAGCTCTGGGGCAGTCAGAGCATTGGGGAGTGCACAGCCAAGCAGATGGACAGTGTCCGCTCGAAACGCAGGGTATACCTAACATTTTCCTTATAATAACATAGTACCAGTAACAATGTTCAGTGAATTTTTACGAGAAATAACAAAGGATCATTGCCGAGATGCACGGACGATTGACACTGAAACTGTTCCCAGTAGACGCTACATAGTGTAATCCAAAAGTAATGATGTAGGATCCTATTATTCTTCTCAACAGCCATTAACTGTCTAGTTTAATCCCTGGTGACTTTCATTCCAGCCGTTCAATTTGCTAGATTTACCGAGTTACCCATTTCACATAAGATAAGGCAAATACAGTCTAAAGATTTGTCTCCCATGCAATTTCTATTGGACACAGAACATTTAAAGTTGTGGAAAATAATTTTGTCATTAGACCTTATTTGAAGCAATTCAACTGGAATGTCTGGATTTAAACTTTGTGTACTGTACTATAGTAGTAGACTGCAACATTTAGTCGGTTAAGGAAGTGGAATCACTTTTAACATCCTGTTGTTAGTGAGCAGTAATATTCTTGGTCTCCCAAGAAATAATGCATGACCATGCATAACAAAGCAGTGAAAGCACAACTTTCTCGCATCGCTTGCCTTCCATAACAAAATGCCCTTTATTACAGACATTAGCTCAACAACAGCTCTTAGAGGTGCTTCTCCCTCCCCAAAAAAATCTCAATGTGTTAATTTCTTCATTGGATGCTAAAGTCCCAACATATCCTGCAGAAAAATACGCAAAAATAATGCATAATTGAGGTAATGGCCCTTTACATTTATTGGATTTATCAAGGTGAGCCACTATACAGGCGATAGGCGTAACTGTAAGATTATGTAATATAGTAAGTAATTTAAATTAATATTGGTTTGAACTGCATCAATATTTATAATACAATAAGGCCTAATGTAAACTGCATTGATTCTTCCTGTGCTTAATACATTTGATAATAAAAGGGGCTTCGTATAATTTAATGCACCAAAATGTTTCTCTAATTGATCTCTGTATATTTTATGCAAGCACTGACAAGAAGTCTACAAAGTTATTCTCAATCGATAGGCAGTAGTCTTGGCTCTGACACCTGGCAAATCACAAAAAATAGGTTTGAGATCATCAATCACCTCCCCACAGGTCAAATGTCTTCTTCATGCATACCATATTTGTGAGCAAAAAACAGGAACACACCACACCACACATGCGACTGTAACTTGAAATGCATTTATGAATCTTTTAAAAAAGGAAAACTTCAGGATATATTATTATATATATTTTGTGATTTTGTTGTGAAAAACCCAAACAATTAACAATAGATGTGTGAGCTAGCTGAAGGAAGACTTTTTTCGATATATCAGTTCAAGCATGAATAAGTGAAGCAAGTAACTGTTTTTTGTGAATTTCGTACAATTGCCCAAGCCTGCATCGAACGCACACATGGAACCAATCATGTGACAGCATTCAATTCCCTTCTGACGAAATATCCCTTTCAGTGCAAGCCATTTTCGCTGCTTTCGGCGATAATCAACTCGAGCTCAACATCGACTGAATCTACACAGCACAGAAATTCGATTTCGACTGAGAGAAATTTCCTAGTAATCGCTTAAAAGTGCAACTGCTAACAAAGACGGTCCCACTTTCAGCTACAATGTGTACCCTAGAGTTTAAAATTAACATCGCCAGTGCCTTTCTAGGAGTCCCATCATCATTTTTCACAAACTTCCATAATTCGTCTATGAATATCAAAGAGTAGACATAGAAGTGGCAAATGAAATATGGTAAAAACTCCCACAATGCGTCCATTTATTGAAGGTTTATTATGCAAATGCCCAATGATTTCAATCAAGGTCCAATTGATGAGACCCAGGATTATTATATACGACTTTTGCATGATTGACTGGAAGAATCTGAATTGAATAGCAATATCTGTATTTATTCTTCAAGTAATTTGGAAATTTCACACGAGGTGCGTATTGCAGGGAAGATGGCCGATAGCAGCAACTATGTAACTGGTCAGCATGAACCATCATTACAAATAAACTGCATGTAATTTATGATATCTAGTTTTATTAATCCAATGGCATGGCAAATCACATTAAGGTGGGGTATACCTACTGTACATTAATTTGCAATTGCAAAGGCGCAATACAGTGAAATAACATGAAAATTGAAATGGCTGTTAATGTTTTAGCTAATCAAGATGAAATGGATGCAAGTTATACAAAAGTAATTATATTGATCAATGGTGTGATAACGTTGATAACGATTTGGAGCTAATACTTGTATTTACAGCTAGTTTGACACAGCTGGGCAGAGCACCCCTGACTTCCTGTCACTGTATATTCAGATTTTTAATACGTACATGTAATCATTTAAAAGTTTTTTCCCTGGAACGGCAAAGGACTTCTTTCACTTTGTATACATTCTGACATTTCAAATAGAATTTATAAGCTCAATTCATATGCATTAAAATTGCCCTGGGCAATATTACTATGTATGTATTTGTACATTGCAAATTGTTTGGCTATTTTGAACAGGTCGTGAAAATGATGATTGTGGTGGTGGTAATCTTCGCAGTTTGCTGGCTCCCTTACCACATCTACTTCCTATTGGTATATTACCACCCAAAGGCCCTTTATTCCAAGTACACTCAACATGTGTTCCTCGGCATTTATTGGCTGGCCATGAGTAATTCCATGTACAACCCATTCATCTATTGTTGGATGAACGCCAGGTAATTCTCTCCATGCAATTCAATCTACACAGGCTATAACGTATACAACATCCCTTTTGCAAATTCACCATTCCAACTGGATTTTCTCTCTCCAGATGCTATAAGCTTGTTTTCATCATTGAGATACAAGGCCATCTAAGATGATTCCCAAATATAATAGGCAACTGCGCTACACTCACACACACTGCATACACACCACTTTAATCTCATCTGACGGCAGTGAAAGATTATCAACGAACCGATAAAAGAAATCACATATATCGCCTGATAGACTGATTACTTGCCGGGCAACAATGACAACCTCAAATCCGCCAATCAGACTTACCAAGATTTACATAAGCTAACTTGAAGGAGGAAAAGATAACAATTCAGCATAACAAGATGTTGTTCGCAAAATTTAATTTCGAATTAGGATTCAGGTTGAAAAGGGGAAACGGGTCAAATAATTACGGGGAATTAGTTGAAAGGGACTATAAATGCGTCAAAATGTATTCCACGTTTAGATTATATATTCACAAATGGCCAATTGTGTTTCATCTATGCGAAAAGCAATATTGTTATTGCATATATCCATGCGTAATTTATTAGTAAGCAATATTGTATAGCAAGCAATTCAGTTTATGCCAGTTAAAGGCGTCTATACAGTCACTTTTAGGCTTTAATTCAGCAAGACTACAATACATCTGGAGAAGGATGCATGGCCAAACTTAATTTTAGCAAAAAGGTCAACATGTTTTCGTAATTGGAAGCAATCCAGGAAATTGCTGGAATATTTCGTAATAGCAACATAATGACACATGAACACGGTATGTGCCCTAATCAGTTCAGTGCACATACACGTCACAGGCTAAATAAAAATGAATGAAATCAGTAAAGCACGCAATGCCTTACCTAAAAAAAAGAATATTCCCAGAATGGAAACAATAGAGCACAATGAACCTTTAATCAAAAGGTAAACCACAATCTTCCCCAATTTAGTATGATTAGTTTTCAATTAAGAAAACAGCTTAATGATGCAAACTAGCCATAATTTAGTGAAATTTATATGAATTTTTAATTGCATTTTCCGAATACGCATTTCTTTCTCCAAAATCCCATATTACAATATGTAGTTCCTTTTGCTTGCCATGCATGAAATGAGAAAACGAGGATATTAAATGGTAGGCTACAACCAATTTCAACCAGCTTACTAACATATATACAAGTAGCATAATAATATTCGTACATATTAAAACGTCAGACAAATATGAATGAACATTTTACATGTGACAGAAGGCAAATGTCGAAAATTTCTCATTTCATAAATTTCATTAATTTCCTGTATACAATCTTTAATTTTATATTCAACCAAAGCGAAACACAGCCTAAACGATAATCCTTGCACGATTAAATCGGAGACTTCGAGTAATTATTTGAGAAATTTATCTTGGAGGAGCGAGCATTTGTGGATCTATAGAAATGGTTGTTTATATAAAAGACTACAATTTATTTTTTAAAGAATGATATGGAAAACAGAGACTATATTTTCAATCCGAATTAGAATGGCGGCAAAATAGACTATACCGATCGACAAATTATATCATAGCTTATACATCAAAATATTTTACAAAATTTTTGTGCAGGAAAAGCATGTGAGCAAGATCTGAACGTAAACTAGATTATTTCAAAAAACTTCCTCTGTATTCAAATGAAACATCCATTATATTAATCACTACAAGAGCGACACCTGGTGAACACATAATCCCATAATAAACTCTCATGAGATGCTGCACATTTTAATGAGTAGTAGAAATCCATAAATTTTCAAGGTATATGATGTGACAACTTCAAACATCGGCGCCACTCAGATAGCACATACAAATTCAAATACCGTATACATCACTCTATAATGAAAGTCCTAAGGGGAGAGAACAAAAGGAAGAAACTTGAATTGATGAGATAGCTATACAATCAGTACTTTTATGGACCCTTATTAAACCATACTTTGTTTATATAAAAAGGAAAATATATTTTTGATACATTAGGTTAGGGTAAATAGTATTTGCATCCTTGCACAAGATAGTTTTATTTTAGCCCGATGAAACACTGAACCTGGTTTACGTAGAGCAGTCAGTTATTTATCATTAAAAAATAATTTGTAAAAATGCCTTACAACCATGATAGTAATAGCAAATGAAAAATTTCATTTGGCGAAATAGTCAAACATTACATTTTTTCTTTAAAAAAACGAAAATATATTTTTAAAACAAGTCCAATTTTTTAAAGTAAACAAACATCTGCGACACTGTCCATTGATTGAAACTCGACTGAAATGTTTGCTTAACGCAACAGGATTGCAAAAATTTATCCACAGATTGAAAATAGCTTAAATCTAAGTAAGATCATACCTTTGAAATAACTTTGCAAATTGTAACCTGACAACAACGTTGAACGGCCTTAAATTAAGACATAATTTCTCCTTGGGCAGATTGCATAATTGCGATAATATGTTTAATCATTTTAATTTCCTGCAATTTGTATTTTTATGCAACAGTATTGACATAATATCCGTCTATTAATCCGTTGCCCTGCAATAAAACACCATTAGCAATCTGAATATAGAGAATATCATTTTATTGATTTGCACTTGTCCAGTATTTTCCCCCGGGCGACAAAACCTATCCAGGTGTGTTAGAAAAATATTGTTCCTAAAATGGATTTTGTCGATACGTTATTGTATTTACTGAAAGAAAGTAGTCGGAAGCCGTATGCATTTCCATGCCGACAAAGGCAGACCTATAAAGTACAGTAAATAGTAGCCTATAACAATTTATTCTGCCACGTGTAGATTTCAAAAAATATAAGTCCTCTTTCGACAAAAATCACATAGCACAAGCCATGCATGCTTTCTGCACATAATCAAACTATAAAAATTAGTCTTTGCACGGAATTGTTTGTTTCAAAATGAAAGACAACTCCTATAAACTCGCCCAAAATAAAGTTAGTTTCCACTTGGTTGCTTAAGTCTTAATTAACTTATTTTCATCTCTACCTTACAGGTTTCGCAAGGGCTTCAAACGGGCATTTCAGTGGTGCCCCCTAGTGATGTGTTCCCAGCATAAGGACCATGAACGGCACGAAAATGCGATCGCAAGAAACAGCTGTTCCCATTCTCCAGAGTTGATGTCACGTATGGACAGAGATGGTACAGTGCATATGCCATTGCACACTCTCACTGACACTGTTCACGAAGACCATTCTTCCAATGAAAGTGGAACTCATTTCAAATCACACAGCACTGAGTCAATGCTCAAGAGATTTCACAAGAAAGGCCCAAGTCATGTTTAGAATTTCATCATGTCACACGAGGAAATTATGTGCCCCTCAATTTTCAACATTTTAGAGGGAAAAACGTATATGTTGAAAACATTCTCTCACTTATGTAATTTCATTTCCGTAGCTGTATTAACGAAATTAACTTTCATGTTTAGTGGTGTGTGCACGTGTTTTAAATAAACTGTCATGCAGTATGCTGTACATGCAGTCACGTTTACATATGCGAAATTATAGTATAACATTTTAATTTCATGCCATACTCTGTTTTTTACGATTTCCAGCTTTAGATTAACACTTGCAACCAGTTAAAAAATACATGCATGATTTTAATGATAACAATTAGCATATAAATCTATGATTTGTTTTATTTTTCTTTCAAAACACAGCGAGCATTTTATTAGGTACATAATCTTCATATTTGCCCCGGCATTGAGTTTGTTCCCATTAACGTGCGTAATGAGCTTGTAATAGTGCATTTTAGTAATTATTATTCAAGTCCGCATTTACGATTCAAATCAGGTGACTTTGCTTGAAATTATTTTACATTACACATGCAGCAAAGCAAGAATATCACAAAAGCTATTTCAATATGCAAATACTACATTCCTTCAAGAATCAAATACAGTAACCAAAATTCACTTTTAGCCAAACTTGACAAGGACTCAACTTTAACAAAATATTTTGAACTTTATATTTCCATGTTTATAAATGGCAACATTTTTACATGCATATCATACAGTACAGTCAATCACATTTCGATACTGCATGCGCCTTATTTTTTATTCAATTAATTTAAATTCCTACCACCCTCATGTCTCAAAAGAAAAACAACAAAGTTGTAAAACAAGACAATTGCTGAAAATATTTGTTAGTAATGCCAGTTATACAGCAATTAAATATATTTTTTCTCCTAAAATCGTTACATTTAGGTGTATAAATTAATAAGGGACTTACATAATAATGTAACTTTGCCCAAAGTATAAAACAATGGAATTGAACAGCTGTTATATTTCGCGGAGCTTGCACATGGCAAATCAATGTTTCAGATGCACCATCATGAAGCCATTATCTGACTGACGTCACTCCGATGACACAATTGCAAAGTCCATGCAGCATTCAGTTGCAACAATGTAAACCACAGAAACAACTAATCATTGCGAATGTTATTATACAAAGGGCACATTCATTCAAACAACAAACTCTTTCTATTTTGAAATTTCGTACAAATGGGTCCTTTCCTCAACATTTTGCTTCGAAAATCCGACAGTTCAGCGCCATGGGGAATTATTATTGGACAAGAAGCTCAAGGAAGTGGAAGAGATCACCTAACAATCAAATGGGTTAGTAAGATTTTTAATTGTTTGTTATAAAATCTTGGTTGAAATGAGTTCTGCATTGAACTGGTTATAGAATACAATTATTAATCAATATTATCCTCGCAAATACTTAGTAAGAAAATATAAAAATGAGATCATATCGTTAATTTCCAGCTATCTATTTTGAAATTGTGACACTCAAATGCTAAGAACTATCTCAAATAAAAGTACGAATATTGGTCGACTTTTTTTAAAAAAAAACGTTACGTAACTTAAGTAGTTACTCTAAATTGAATGAACACAAAGCTTGTCAACATGTGGGAGGTATCCCCATGTCCAGAGTATAAACTTGAGGACGATTCAATGTTATCTAAGCATGTCATCACTATTTCCAAAGAAATAAGAACTTGCTATTACACAAAAACATCGAGGGATACCAATGCATTTTTCCCCAAGATCATTGCAGACAGCAAAAGAAAATCTTGAATGACTTCAACTACTACGAAATTTTCATTGTTGGTGTATAAATAATTGTGTAGAGATTTTTTGAAAAAATATCATTTTCATAATATACGTAGGTATTTATAACATTCGTATTCGCAGTAGATCTGTCACAATTTGGAAATACTAACTGAATGCAAACTTATAGAGTACTATACAGTCTCTACAAGACGGAGGAGATTTTAAACCTGACCCTTTCAGTAGAGGAGTAATTAGTGATGTAATAATTATTTGTTGCATTGTTGCTTGTATTTAATTGACAAAGCAATAACATCCTTTCTTTAAATTTATAAAGGCAATTAGCAGCTGAGATGATCAACACAAATACCGATTTTGCCCTACCTAACCTTACACAGAAAAAGTGTTGATGATTTATGTTGTAGTTCTACCTACAAATTTACATCGAGTTAAACAATAAAAACGCTGCTGGAGTGCCATACAGGATTTTTTCATCATCCCAGACTTCCAAATGCATCACTGACAGTATTTGCGCCTCCAAATAGCAAACGTCTGAGTTTTTATCAATTAAATGTAAAACCTTCGATTTCGATTATTTTCCAGCGCACATCACACTTCACTATGCTTTCACACAATCATTTATTATAATTCCAAACTTGGTAGTAAAAATACATGCTAAAATGCTCTTTCCATCAAACAAATTGTACTGCACAAACTCCTTTCTATTTTTTTACGACATCTACCAGTCTTATTAGGTGCAAAAAGGGTGAAACTTGTCACAATTTGAAGGCCTTACCAAACCCCTTCTGACCAGATGCCAGTATAATTGTATCGTGTTATTAGTGTGATACATCTATTGTCTTCAATCACCTTATAGGGTGTGCATGGTTTTCGATTTAGTATTTCAAAGACATTTAAAAGTTTGTTTGGGGTCAACGATCAAGTGACACTTTGATTTGCCCCAGTACTTGTATAATTTAATGTCGATCACATTTATGAATCAAAAGTTTTGCAATTTGTGTATAGGTTCACTGAAAATTGATCCAATGCAGCAAACAGCAATTGCTGTATACAATAAGAATTGCATCTTGTTGTATAGCTCATACACACAGCAATCAACACGATGTGTAGGTTTACATCCGACTTCTATTTGCTGTTATTTTCTCAAACTTTCCACCAACCAATAGATGCAATTCACATAATGCCATACAAGACTATCTATAATACACCTACATGCTCTATACACCCTATAATATCTGCTAATACTTACATACACGTATATACATACATCGTGGTCAGAAATAGGCCAAAAAATTCTGCAAGCTCAAGGCACAAAATGTAAACATAAAAAACATGAAAGAGATTGTACACATGTAACAAATTGAATCAACTATTTCCCCAGCGATTGGTTCTCTTCTATTGAATAAATTGCAATATTGACTATTCTGCTGCTGCCAGGATAGATGATAAAAACAGCTTAATACCTTAGTATTATATTCATCCATAAGACAGTTTAAAACTCAAACATGTATACCTAATAAATAACAGCAAGAATAGATATTTCATATCCGTGCTGAAAAAGTTATGCTGTTGTAAGGAATTGTGTACAAAGATAAATTAATATACAGCACCGAAAGCACTTTTCAATAGTTGAGGAAATTCAATGCCCAATAATGCAATGTATCTGATTGGTACAAATTGATTGCTATTATAAGTGAGGCCTACAGCCAAAGAAACTGCAATGGTGTATAATTCAACATAAAGGGCATAAACAATTTTATATCAGATTTGCTTTCTATTCTGCATTGATCTTGGTCACCAGTAAAAAAGGCCACACTGTGTATATTAAAATACTAGAAACAGATGCAAGTTTTATACAGTGTGACAACAAAAGTCTGACCAGACTAGTATAGTATTTCCCACTGAAATTTATGCCACATTTAATAAGCTAGCCAATATTGGTCATCCTCATTTCGCGCAATAAACAGAAAACAAGCTATATGGGTGGAAAAGTTCTCAAAGGTCTCTGATATCTCAATCGAAATGTCAGAATTGGGTACTAAATAATGTTAGTTTGGATCACGAGTGACTGCATCAGTGCGCATATGTTGCTAGGAAATTTAAAACGATATATGCAAGTCACCAGGTTTGGTGCGAATTGTGGACAATAGAGATCGCACCACTCAATGTGGTTTTCATCTTCGATCCTCTATCCTATTCAGAGTATAGTGAAAATAAGATGAGTGCTCTCAATGAAATTGTTGCGCCACCTGACCTTTTTGCACTAAATCAATACCATTTTCCAAATTTGTAAATGCACCTAGTGGCAATAATAGCTAGACTATAAATTCAATAGCCTTGAAAGCGATTTCAAAGGTCATAGGCATGTGATCTAATACATTTTTCATCACAGTTTACACTTCCAAATGTGAAGAATCTGAGCTATGCGATTGCTGAAATGTATAGTGCATATTTTGGCTTGATCCCAATGGCAACATGAAATGTCAAGTCTGGCTCGCATCACCCATAACTCATTTACACCTGACAATGTCAAATCGCGTTACTTCCGGTGGAACCATGATGCTAGCCTCTGCCGCTCATTCATAACATATACGAAATACAATCTCTTTTCCATCCACCCACTCAATTGTCTACCTATACATTCAGAATAATTCAGTAGGCTGTATACGAAGTTACGAATATAAGAAAAGCAGCTGGAGATCAGATGAACAAAACCGTGACAAATGTGATTCACACTGTAATATACAGCATGGTAGAAAAGTCGTGCCTGTTTGACGATAAGGTTGCGGGGGGGAACTCAGAGCAGGGAAAGATATGGACTACTTTTGAGATGTGTATAGCTTTTCATTTGGAGGACAACCCCTTTATTCTCAAAACTCACTGCCTTTTTATGAAAAAACACTCAAAACCAGGAAAAGGAAGTGAAATTATCTACACTAAGAAGAGGAACCTGATGCTCAATTAGGTCCCTTCTAGTTCTGAATAGGTCACTTCCTATTTAAATTGCATGCATATGCAATATATAACTCTATTTGCTGAACACCACAAAGGTTGTCCACTAGTATGTACAGTAGTGTCTAGTGCAGGTAATGTTGAGTTTTGTATCATATTAACTACGTTTAATAATCTGTTTGACTTGTGAAATCATCTGAATTTTACTCCGTAGAATGTTGAATTTTTACATCAAAGAGCCAAATTTAACCCTCCCGTGCACATACTTTACCAGACTACCATGCACACTGAACATA